>PVLC010024829.1:0-24229 GCA_004027655.1 Graphiurus murinus
AAGGAGGAGGAGGAGGAGGAGGAGGAGAAGAAGAAGAAGAAGAAGAAGAAGAAGAAGAAGAAGAAGAAGAAGAAGAAGAAGAAGAAGAAGAAGAAGAAGATGATGATCCAGGCATGGTGGCACATGCCTGTAATCCCAGTACTTGGGAGGCTGAAACAGGAGGATCTCAGGCTTGAGGACATCCTCAACAATATAGCGAGGCTCTCAGCAACTTAGTGAGACCCTGTTTCAAAATAAAAAATAAAAAGGGCGGGAAGTGTAACTCAGAGGTAGAATGTCCCTGGGTTTCCATCCCTAGTACCAAAAAACAAAACAAAACAAAAAACTGGGGGTATAGCTCAGAGGTAGAATTCCCTCATCCTGGGTTTAATCCCAAATTATGAGAGAGAGAGAGAGAGAGAGAGAGAGAGAGAGAGAGAGAGAGAGAGAGATCCTTACAAGATTGGATGTTACCCTCCTTTTCCCCAAATGAGGAGACACAATCTCAGGATCCATTGTATCCATCACTACCTATATTAGTTACTCCTTAAGGTTGGTCAACCCCACTGATATCCTATTACATAAAGACTAAATTGTAAATTAATTTCCAACAACTTGTATATGAAATAAAAATGGGCAGGAGAGAGAAAAAGAAAATGGCTAACATATGCACATAATGGCACACACACGTCACAAGCAAAAAGAATATGAACAAAACTACTAAGCTGGGTGTGGTGGTGCACGCCTGTAATCCCAGTACTTGGAAGGCTGAGACAGGAGAATCACAGGTTCGAGGCCAGCCTCAGCACCTTAGCAAGACCCTCAGCAGCTTAGCAAGACCCTGTTTCAAAATAAAAATAAAAAGGGCTGGGGGTGTGGCTAGAATGCCTGGGTTTAATCCCCAGTGCCACCATAAACAAATAAATAAATAAATTCAATAAAAATTAAGTAAACAAAGCTACTGTAGTGCTCATTTCTTCTCCTTCTTCTTCTCCTCCTCCTCCTCCTTCTTCTTTTGCGGTACTGGGGATTGAACCCAGGGCATTCTACCTCCGAGCTACACCCCCAGTCCTATTTTTTTAATTCTTTTGTTTGGAAACAGGGTCTCACTAAGTTGCGGAGGGCCTCACTAAGTAGCTGAGGCTGGCCGCGAACCGGGATCCTCCAGTCTCAGCCTCCCAAGTACTGGGATTATAAGCGTGCACCACCACACTCGGCTTGTAGTGCTCATTTCTATAATTGATCATGATGCTGTGGTTGACATCTATGGCTTCCTTCTTCTTGTATCCATTCCACATTCTCTCTGCCTTCATCCGGGACCTCAGATGCTATTTTTCACCTGCTGGAGCCACCCAAACTTTCATTCCTGAAGGGTCTGAGTCCTTGATCAGAATGCCTGGTTTCGGTTGCTGTGGTTCTCCTTAACCTTTCCTATTAACCTGAAAGTACCAAGAAACACTTTAGCTAATTCTCTGGACTGTGCGCAGGGGCCTTCTTGTCTCCATAGCAACTTCCCAATTTCCACATGGCAATTGGGATCGACCTCTCAAACCAGTAAACAAAGGGCACCTCAGACGAATGAAGAGAGAGACCAGTAGAATAGTGGAAAAGGATTGGGGGAGGGAGGAAGGGAGGAAGGTAGGGAAAAATGAAAACTGATGAAGGAAACAGTTCCAATAATGGTCTGTCCAGACAAGAAGACATGAATCTCACTAACAAACAAGGGGAGGGAAGAGGGAGAAACCAGGTGGGATGCTTAGGAAAAGAAACCAAGTGCAGTGTGCACGCATGTGTGTATCACTTTGACTCTCACTACGAAGTACAATTACAATGCATCAATAAAAGTATAAAAATTTTTCATAGGAAAAAATCAAAGTTGGGTGTGGTGGTATAGGCCTGTAATCCTAGTACTTGGGAGGTTGGGACCAGAGAATCGCAGGTTCAAGGACAACCTCAGCAATTTAGTAAGACCTTCAGTACCTTAGGGATACTCTGTTTCTAAAAAAAAAAAAAAAAAAAAAAAAAAAAAAAGCCAGGCGTGGTGTGCATGCTTGTAATCCCAGTACTTGGGAGGCTGAGACAGGAGGATCCGGTTCGTGGCCAGCCTCAATTACTTACTGAGGCCCTCCGCAACTTAGTGAGACCCTGTTTCAAGAATAAAGAGTAAAAAATAGGACTGGGGGTGTAGCTCGGAGGTAGAATGCCCCTGGGTCCAATCCCCAGCACCACACACACACACACACACACACACACACACACACACACACACACACAAACAAACAAAGAAAAAGGCCAGGGGTTTAGCTTGGAGGTAGAATGCCCCTGGGTTCAATTCCCAGTACCAAAAAAATTTTTTTTAGTCAATTTAAAAAAATCAATCCAAGCTGGGCATGGTGGCGCATGCTTATAATCCCAGCATTTGGGAGGCTGAGACCGGAGGATCCAGGTTCACGGCCAGCCTCAGCTACCTAGTGAGGCACTCCGCAACTTAGTGAGACCCGACCGTTTTCAAAATAAAGAATAAAAAATAGGGCTGGGGGTATAGCTTGGAGGTAGAATGCCCCTGAGTTCAATCCCCAGTACCGAAAAAATAAAAATAAAAATCAATCTAGTAAATTAACTCTTACCCGTGTGTGTGTATGTGTGTGTGTGTGTGTGTGTGTGTGTGTGTGTGTGTGTTTACTGGGAATTGAACCCAGGGGGGTTCTACCTCTGAGCTACACTCCCAGTCCTATTTCAATTTTTATTTGGTTCTCACTAGGCTGCTGAGGTCCTCACTAAGTTGCCGAGGCTGGCCTTGAACCTGCTATCCTCCTGTCTCAGCATCCCAAGTACTAGGATTATAAGCATGCACCACCACACCCGTCTGAGAGAGATTTATTTTAAGGAAGTGACTCCTGTGATCTTGGAGGCTGGCAAGTCTCAAACCTGCAGGGCAGGCTCGCAGTCAGGGAACTCAGGGAAGAGCTGATGTTGCAGTTGAAGTTTGGAGGTCATTGGGCTAGAGTCCCAGGGAAGAGCCAGGGTTACAGTTCAAGTTGCAAGACCTTCTACTGGAAGAAGTATTTCTTGCTCTGGTGCCGGAGGCCGCCGGCAAAGTTGGACGGTCCTGAAAGGGGGAGTGAGGATTAAGAAAGAGAAAGACAAGAGATAGATTCGGGAGGACTATCAGTGAATACTGCAGCCCCGAGTTTATTTAGCTCAGCCCTCATATACTTCTTCGAGCACCAGAGTATACATCAAGGTTAATGTTTTCTCACAATGGTTACATCTGTGAAAATAATCATCTCCAGGTCCAAGGTTCAAGGAACAAATATTCACACAATTCTTTACTGTAAAAGTCTAATTAAAGTCTGGATAAACATCTTGATTCCTGGAACTTGAGGTAAAACAGGACTCTTGCCCTGGGTCAGTAGTCAGCACATGTTATGAGAATCTATATCTCCATAGAAACAGACTTCTATGCCTCTGTAAGTCTGCAAAAACAGACCTTGAACACTGCCGGTCCCCGACACTCTGGAAGGTAGGTTTTGTTTTTTTTTTTTCGTGGCACTGAGAATTGAACTCAGGGGCATTCTACCTTCAAGCTATATCTGTAGCCTTTTATTTATTTATTTTTAAAATTTTGAAACAGGGTCTTATTAAGTTGCTGAGAGCCTTGCTAGGTTGCTGAGACTGGCCGCAATCCTGAGATCTTCCTGTCTCAGCCTCTCAAGTACTGGGATTACAGGCATGCGTCACAATGCCCAGGTACATCCATTTTTTTTTAAAATAGTAAGGTCTTCAACTGATTGGATAAGGCCCACCCACACTAGGGAGGATGTTTTACCCTAAGTGCACTGATTTAAAAGTTAATCTCATCCAAAGAATACCTTCACAGAAACATCCAGGATGATGTTTGACCAAATATTTGAGCACTGAGTGGTCCAGCCAAATTGACAACCAAAATAACTGTCATAGCAGTCTTTTCTTTCTTACTAAGACATCTAATGTACTTGCTACTTCCTGCTCATCAGATCCAATCAGCATGTCATTGGTGTAGTAGCCCAGCATGCTGTGACAAGATGATCAAGATCTCTACTTGATCAAGACTGTATCTTGGCTGAGAAAAGAAGAGCTGGTGCAGCCCCGAGGCAACACTGTGAGGTTGCGCTCTTGTTCTTGCAGGTACAAGCAAATGGTTTCTGGCAGTCCTTGAAAATGTCAAGAAAAAGCCATCAGTCAGGCCAATACCCGCATAATAAGTGCCAGGGGTTCTGTTGAGTCACCCCAGTACAGATGCTATATTTAGGACAGCAGCTACAATTGGAGCCACCATCTGATTAAGTTCACGATAGCTTACAGTCATTCTCTACGATTCATCTGACTTCTGCGCAAGTCACACCGGCAGTTAAGTGGAGATGTAGCTGGGCATGGTGGTGCAGGCCTGGAAGCTCAGTACTTAGAAGGCTGAGACAGGAGGATCTCAGATTTAAGGCCAGCCTCAGCAACTTAGTGAGACCCCCATCTCAAAATAAAATTTAAAAAGGGCTGGGGCCTAGTGCGGTGGTAGCACACTCCTATAATCCCAGCACTTGGGAGGCTGAGACAAGAGGATCATAGGTTCTAGGCCACCTCAGCAACTCAGCAAGACCCTTAGCAACTTAGAGAGAACCTGCTTCAAAATAAAAAAAATTTAAAAAGTGTTGGGAGTGTAACTCGGAGGGAGAATGCCCCCAGGTTCAATCCTCAGTAGCACAAAACATAAAATAATAAAGTCAGATAAAATAAAATAGGGCTGAGGGTGTAGCTCAGAGTTAGAGTAGCCCTGGGTTTAATCCCCAGTACCACACACACACACACACACACACACACACACGTAAAAGGCCTGGGGATGTAGCTCAGTAGGCGCTTGACTAGCAAGTGTGAAGCCCTGCGCTCAATCCCCAGTATTGCCAAAACAAAACCAAACTCTGGGTCTGTCAATCAACTTCAGTCGACATTTTTTTACAGGTGTGTGCCACCACTCCCAGCTCCATTTTAAAAATAAAGAGCTGGGCGTGGTAGCACACACTTATAATCCCAGGATTTGAGAGGTCGAGACAGGAAGGTTAGCGGTTAGTCTCAGCAATTTAGCGAGACCCTCAACAACTTAGTGAGACTTTGTTTCCAAATAAAATATAAAATAGGGCTGTGGGTGTAGCTCAGAGGTAGAACACCTCTGGGTTCAGTCCCCAGTACCACAAAGAATAAATAAATAAAATGGAATTTTATTGGTGCATTGTAAGTATACATCACACTGAGGTTTCGTGTAATAGAAACATCCGTGCACGCAGCGCTGGGTGCTTCCCTCCAGATCCTGCCCCACTCAGTCTGGAAATTGAGTAAAAGGCTGACTTTCTCCACTGAGGTGACTTGGGTTACATTTTTGGTTACTAGCTCTAGAACTTTTCCTATCATAGGGATTGAACAATATTCTAGTAGACTGTCCATCTTTTTCTTTCTTTCTTTTTTTTTTTTTTTTTTGGTACTGGGATTGAACCTAGAAGCATTTTACCTCCAAGCTACACTCCTCGCCCTCTTTGTTTTGAAATGGGGTCTTGCTAAGTTGCTGAGAGCCTCACCAAATTGCTGAGGCTGGCCTCAATCCTGCGATCCTCCTGTCTCAGCCTCTCAAGTGCTGAGATTACGTGTGTGGACCACGGCACTTGGTTTAGGCTGTCCATCTATCTCATTCCTAGGGACATGGCAATCATCGCTCCTGCACATCCAGGCTGTTGTCTGTGGAAGTTAAGTGTTGCCACTTGACCACTGCCCCTCTAAAATCCCCTGGTCCCCTCTGAGCCCAGGGAGCCCCTGCCCTAGAGTCACAGCTGGCCCAGAATGGAAACCACTTCTGAGCTCTCCAAGGCTGTCGATGGCCCGTCATGTCCCCCCTCCCTCCCCTGCTGGTGGATTGCTCAAGGCCTAGGTGAAGGCAGGATCTTCCAAGCCTTTTCCTGGAACATATTGGGAACAGTAGGCAGGTTAAACATAGTAAACCCTGTCCAATGTCTCTGCACCCCTCTTTTTTGGTACTAGGGATTGAACCCAGGGACACTCTACCCTTTTTATTTTATTTTTGGAAACAGAGTCTTGCTAAGTTGCTGAGGCTGGCCTCGAATCTGTGATCCTCCTGTTTCAGCCTGCCAAGTACTGAAATTATAAGAGTGCGCCACCACACACGACCTATCTTCTTTTCAAGTGTGCAGAAAAGTACAGAATACTGTAAACCCCCTGCCCCCTTGAGTTATATCAGATCTTCACATTCTGCAATATTTACTTCAGATTTACTTTTATTTTTTGCACTGCTGGGGATTCAACCCAGGGCTTTGCACATGGTTGGCAAGTGATCTATGACTGAGCTATATCCCCTGCCCCTTAATTTTTTTTTTTTTTTTTTTTTTGCGGTACAGGGGATTGAACTCAGGGGCATTCTACCTCCAAGCTATACCCCCAGCCCTATTTTTTATTCTTTACTTTGAAACAGGGTCTCACTAAGTTGCGGAGTGCCTCACTAGGTAGCTGAGGCTGGCCGCAAACCCTGATCCTCCTGTCTCCGCCTCCCAAATGCTGGGATTACAAGCGTGCGCCACCACCCCTGGCAATTTTTTTTAAATAAAGCAATTAGCCCGGCTGAGTCCATGTTTTAGTCAACCAACCACGTAAGCTCTTAGATCTACCTCCAGCTTCATGAGCTAAAACATTAAATCCAGAATTTCTAGTCCACATATCCATATCAATGAATTCTGCCCAATCTAGTGTTATATTCTGCCCTCCTTTGTCTAACATTCTTAGAAGCTTCTTCTGAGCTGGGCATGGTGGCACACTCCCAGTACTTACTTGGGAGGCTGAGACAGGAGGATCAAAGGTTCAAGGTGAGTCTCAGCAAAATAGAAAAGATGGGCTGGGGATGTAGCTTGGGGCTAGAATGTCCCTGGGTTCTATCCCTAGTACCACACACAAAAAAAGCCACTTGTGAAGATATTTCTCAGGTGTCTTAGTATATATTAGCAAATCTTGCAGTGTTTTTGGTGGATAAGCTATATCCCCCTGGATCATAGTGTGTCCTAATCCCCCTGGATCCTACTGAGATTCGATCTTAGTAATTAACGGGTCTCGTGGCACTACAGGGCTGTGGCGGTGGGAAAGGGGGAAAATGAGCCTTTCCTTTCAAGGTACCCTCCCCAGGTAAGTTTATCTCAGTGGGTTTTGTTTGTTGTTTATCTCAGTTTGTTTGTTTTTTGTTTGTTTGTTTGTGGTACTGGGGATGGAAACTGGGGGCATTCTACCTCCGAGCTATACCCCCAGCCCTAGTTTTTAGTCTTTATTTTGAAACAGGGTCTCACTAAGTTGCGGACGGCCTCACTAAGTAGCTGAGGCTGGCCACGAACCTGTGATTCTCCTGTCTCAGCCTCCCAAATGCTGGGATTACAAGCATGCGTTACCATGCTTATCTCTGTGTTTTCAAGAAGAGGAAAAGTTAGTCTCATATACCAAAGGGAAAGTTACTTTTATTAATAATAGAGGCTCAGAGTGATTTGGTAGTTCAAGATTGTTAGTTAAGTCGGGCACAGGGGTATATGTCTGTAATCCCAGTACTTGAGAGGCTGAGGCAGGAGGATAGCAGGTTTGAGACCAGCATGCAGTAACTTAGTAAGACCCTGTTTCAAAATTAAAAAAATAAACCAGCCGGATGTGGTGGTGCATGTTTGTAATCCCCGTACTTGGGAGACTGAGGCAGGAGGGTCGCAGTTTTGAAGTCAGCCTCAGCAATTTAGTGAGGCTGTTAGTAACTTAGTGAGACCCTGTTTCCAAATAAGAAAAAATAAAATAAAATAGGGCTAGAGGGTGTAGCTTGGAGGTTTTGTGGTACTGGGTTACACCCCTAGTACCACAAAAACAATTTTTTAAAAATACTGCTGATGTTGTAGCTCAGAGGTAGAACACCCCTGTGTTTCATCCCCCGTACTAGCCCTGTCACACACAAATGTGATGTCACTGCATGCCATTGCAGTGCCTCTGGTCTCCATTTATTATTGCCAAAGAGTTCAGCACCAGGCTCAAGGCCAGAGGCATGGATGAAGCAACCCCAGAGTCCCCTCTCAGCAGGGCTATTTCCTGGGACTATCCTGGCAACAATTTTGTATCAGTCTGAGTCCTATCAGGGGAGAAGTATGACATACTAATTTGAACACGGAGAATTTAATGTAAGGAATTATCTGTAATGAGGGATTAGAATCATGAAGGACTGGCTGGGTCACTACCCATTTCAGGACCTTTCGACTTTGCCAGCAGGCTCTGGCACATGTCCCACTACAAACCTTTCATACATATACATGTATTTTTTTTTTCAGTACTGGTGATTGAACCCAGAAGCACTCTACTACTGAGCTACATCCCCAGTCCCCTTTTAAAAAAATATTTTTAGGAACCAAGCGTGGTGGTGCATGCCTCTACTCCTAGTACTTGGGAGGATGAGACAGGAGAATTGCAGGTTCAAGGCCAGCCTCAGCAATTTAGTGAGACCTTGTTTCAAAATAAAAAATAAAATAGGGCTAGGGGTGTAGCCCGGAGGTAGAAGGCCTCTGGGTTCCATCCCCAGTATCACACACACAAAAAATTATTTTGAGACAGTGTCTTGCTAAGTTGGCCAGACTAACCTTGAACTTGCAATCCTTCTGCCTCAGCCTTCTCAGTTGCTATGATTACAGGCATGTACCATCGTGTCCAGCTCAAACCATTCATATTCTTACACACACACACACACACACACACACACACACACACAGAGTAAGTACTAACGAAAGCCTAGAATTCCTACTGTTGGGCGCTTATGTATGTTTTAAGGCTCGTCACAAAATCACTGCCCTGTAGCAGACTAGAAACATGAATGTACCCTAAGTTGAATAAGCTGGGTCTGTCACTCTTTGTAGTGGTAGAGAATGTACACCATGAGGAACTGTGGGGCATCTCAGGAAGAGGGTGTTGGATGTATTAGGATTCAGGTGTGGGCATATTTTGGGGGGCTTAGGGAAGTGAGGTTTTACTCTAGATTGAATATTATCCAGAAGTTGGGTTAATTTTATGATTAAGTGCATTATCTAGGAGGGCAGACTACAGAGATGCTAACGCTGTAATTGGTAAAAAGAAAAGTGAGGAGCCACCGTTTCTATAAGTCAGGATGGGGGTGGTTATTTTTGTGGTTTGGACGATGTGCATGTGTCTGTGTTCTGCCGTGGTTAATGGAATGCTCTCAATTTTGTCTTTTTTTTTTTTTTTTTTCCGGTACTGGGATTGAACTCAGAGGCGTTCTACCTTTGAGCTACACCCCCAGCCCTATTTTCCATTCTTTATTTTGAAACCGGGTCTCACTCAGTTGCGGAGTGCCTCACTAGGTAGCTGAGGCTGGCTGCAAACCTGGATCCTCCGGTCTCAGCCTCCCAAATGCTGGTATTACAAGCATGTGCCACCACGCCCAGCTCTCTCAATTTTGTCTTGATCTATCTCGGTCACAGATTGAACTTGTCTGAAGTTGACATTGTGTGAAACTTTCATGCTCAACAGGAGGACACCAAGGCCAGCTGTAAGTGTGGCCACAGCTCCTGGAAGGCAGGGCATTATCTAGGAGGGCAGGGCTGCTGTTCTTTCTGATGGGTATTGCAAGATCACCTTGGTTGGACTATCAGGTGTGTGTGTGTGTGTGTGTGTGTGTGTGTGTGTGTGTGTGTGTGTATGTTTTGTTTTGTTTTTGTGGTACTGGGGATGGAACCCAAGGGCATTCCACCTCTGAGCTATACCCCCAGCCCTTTTTATTTTTTATAAAATAAACAGGGTCTTGCTAAGTTGAAACAGGGTCTTGCTAAGTTGCTGTGAGCCTCACTAAATTGCTGAGACTGACCTCAAACCTGTGATCCTCCTGATTTAGTCTTCCAAGTACTGGGATTACAGGCATGTACAACGATGCCCGGCAAATTATTGGTTTGTTCCCAAAAGTATGTAGGTGAGCTAAACTTGGATTTTATGCAGATGTCCACAGTAATTCTCCATCTATTTCTATTTGCTGCTTTTTTTTTTGGTCCTGGGGATTGAATCCAGAGGCATTTTACCTCCGAGCTACACCCCCAGCCCTATTTTATTTTTATTTTGAAACAGGGTCTTGCTAGGTTGATTAGAGCCTCACTACTTGCCAAGGCTGTCCTCAAACCTGTGAGTGTCTCGGCCTCCAAAGTACTAGGATTACAGGCATGGGTCACCATGCCCAGCTTTATTTGCTTCTTTTTATGCTTCTCTTGAGATTGGTAGTTTCCTTCTTCACATGGATCCTGAACATTGTTTAAGGTTTTCCTTAGGTATTCTGCTGTTATGAAGGAAATATATTTGGTATTGTTTTCTCCTCTTCCACCTTTCTCCAGTGCACTGTGAGCTTTTTTTTAGTGCTGGGGTTTTGAACCCAAGGCCTCACTCGTGCTATGCAAGTGCTCTACCACTGAGCTACATCTCAACCCCTGCATCCTGAAATTTAATCATATACCTAAAAAAAAAAAAAAGTATTGCTGGAATTGGGTGCAGTGGCCCATTCCTGTAATCCCAGATACTCAGGAAGCTGAGGCAAGAGGATTGCAAGTTTGAAGCCAGCCTGGGCAATTGAGCAAGACCCTGTCTCAGAATAAGGGGAGAGGATGTAACTCAGTGGCAGAACAATGGCCTAGCACGTGCGAGGCCCTGTGTTTTATCCCCAGTACTGGAAAAAAAATTGTAGAAAAAGAAAAGAAAAAAAATGTCTAGGCATGGTACCACTACATGTAGTTCCAGCTACTTGGAGGCTAAGACGGGAGGATCACTTGAACCCAGTTGAGACTGGCCTGGGCAACACAGCCAAGATGACCCTGTCTCAACACAACAAAGGTATTATGAAACATTGTAGATGTATGTATTATCAAGTACAAGTACCATAGTTAATAGTATAAGGAACACCCACATACCCAGCACCACACAGTTTAAGAAATAAAACACTAGATGGGTATGGCAGTGGTTGTCTGTACAGTACTCAGGAGGCTGAGGCAGGAGGATGATCGCAGGTTCAAGGTCAGCCCCAGCAACTTAGCAAGGCACTCAGCAACTTAATGAGACTGTTTCAAATTAAAAAATAAAGAGCTAGGTTGAAGGGGGGTAGCCCAGAGGTAGAATGCCCCTGGGTTCATTCTCCAGTACCACAAAATAACAACAAAAACTAATGAAGTTGAAGCCCTCAATGTAATGTACGTACCTCTCCCCAACAGCATCCTTCTGTCCCCCTCCCCAACCCTCTATATTCATCCTGAACACTGTGCAGGATTTTGTAATTCTCATTTAGGCTTTTCACATCCATCCATACATATGCACACATACTATTTTGTAACTTACTTTATATACATGTGTTACTTTGTAACTTTTTTAGTATTGTAGATTGAACTCAAGGGTTCCTGCACACTAGGCAAATGCTCTATTACTGGGCCACACCCCTAGTCCTTTTCTATTTTGAGACAGGGTCTTGTTAAATTGCCCAGGTTGGTCTCCAACTTGCAATCCCCTAGCCTCCTAAATACCTAGGATTACAGGGATCACTGTGCGTTGCAATTGTAATTTTTTTTTTTTTTTGGTGGTATTGTAGTTTGAACCCAGAGCCATTTTACCTCTGAGCTACGTCTTAATAGGTTGTTGAAAGTCTACCTAAGTTGCTGAGGTTTGTCCTCGAACCGGTGATCCTCCTGTATCAGTCTCTCAAATACTGGGATTAGAGGTATGTGCCACTTACTCCTGGCTAATTTCACACTTTTGAACAGGTCTTATACTGTAACACCTACAACTTTTTTTTTTTTTTTCTTTCTTGCGGTACTAGGGATTGAACCCAGGGGCATTCTACCTCTGAGCTATACCCCCAGCCCTATTTTTTATTCTTTATTTTGAAACAGGGTCTCACTAAGTTGTAGAGGGCCTCACTAGGTAGCTGAGGCTGGCCACAAACCCGGATCCTCTGGTCTCAGCCTCCCAAATGCTGGGATTACAAGCATGCGCCACCACACCTGGCCTTTTTTTTTTTTTTTGCTTGAGATTGTCATGTTGAGATATGCAATTGATGTATTTTTGTGTGTGTGTGTGTGTGTGTGGTACTGGGGATTGAACTCAGGGGCATGTACTTCCGAGCTATACTCCCAGTCCTATTTTTTATTCTTTATTTTGAAACTGGGTCTCACTAAGTTGCGGAGTGCCTCACTAGGTAGCTGAGGCTGGCTGCGAACCCGGATCCTCTGGTCTCAGCCTCCCAATTGCTGGGATGATAAGCGTGCAATTGATGTATTTTTACTGCTGCATATGACCCCATCATAAGCATTACAACTTTTCTTTTGAACTGGGGATTGAACCCAGG
The DNA here is from genome assembly GCA_004027655.1 of Graphiurus murinus. Classification (NCBI taxonomy): domain Eukaryota; kingdom Metazoa; phylum Chordata; class Mammalia; order Rodentia; family Gliridae; genus Graphiurus; species Graphiurus murinus. The sequence goes on from PVLC010024829.1 coordinate 12,407, forward strand.
GGAATTCTACTTCCAAGCTTTTTAGTCCTTTAGCCCTTTTTATTTTGAGAGAGGGTCCTACTAGGTTGCTGGGGGTTTTGCTAAATTGCTGAGGCTGGCCTCAAGCCTGTGATCCTCCTGTCACAGCCTCTCAAGAACTGGGATTGCAGATATGTGCCATCACTCCCAGCTATTAAAAATTTAAATTTTGTTCATTATAACCAGGTCTTTTGCTGGACCACTTTTAAGTTCCATCAACTTTTGTCTTGGTTTAGTGAAGTTTCTCTTCCACTATAGTGGGAGAGAAATTTACATATGTTAATAAATTGTAATATATAAATTATAATTTTTTTGTGGTGCTGAGGATGGAACACAGGAGCATTCTACCTTCAAGCTATACACCAGCCCTATTCTTATTCTTACTTTGAAACAGGGTCTAAGTTGCCAAGGCTGGCCACAAACCTGCTATTCTGTCTCCCAAGAACTGGGATTACAAGTGTATGCCACCACACATGGCCTCTTCCACTATTTTCAAACCAAGCATGGTTGTTGGTCTCAGACTATCAAGGTAGTGCCCTTTTCTTTAAAAGTTGCCCAAACTGGTTGACTATGGCTTAAGGCTATTATTTCTCAGTGTTGAGTCCCAGTGGCAAATATTGCAACTTGATCATGTTATATTCTTTTTATTCTTCGTTTCTTACCAGGGATTGAATACAGGGGCATTCTACCTCTGAGCAACACCTCCAGTCCTTTATTATTTTTTGGTACTGGGGATTGAACCTAGAGGCCTTCTACCTCCAAACTACACCCCAGCCCAATTTTATTTTGAAACAGGGTCTCACTAGGATTCTGAGAGCCCCACTACATTGCCAAGGCTGGCTTTGAACCTGCAAATCCTCCTGTCTCAGCCTCCCAAATACTGGAATTACAAGCATGTGCCACCATGCCTGGCCAGCCCTTTATTTTGAAACATGGTCTTGTTAAGTTGCTGAGGCTGGCCTGGAACCTGCGATCCTCCTCTCAACCCCTTGAGTACTGGGATCATAGGCATGCACCAACATGACCATGTTATTTTCTAGAAATAGATTATTGAATGGAATTTGCTTCCCTGCCCCCCACCCCACCCAGGCCTATTCCCACCTGTTTCCACACCCAACTCCCAACCCCTTTCAAATTAAAATGATCTGCTGGAATTTCCCCAGAACTATTTCTCAAATGTACTTATTGTTTGCATTTTAAAGCCCTGCTGGACTCCCAGCCTCTTCTCAGCCCACTATCCCTTGCTCAAGCCAGGCCCTATCAAATGAGCCTTAACCTAGATGACTTTCCCTTAACTCCAACACAGCTTTAGATTTTGAGTGCTACTGACACTCAAAGCCTGTGTGACCTTCCAGGCTCTGCCAGGCACTTTGCTCTGTGCACCCAGAAACCTTCTTCTACCTTGCATTTGTCATGAGTTGCTATCTCCTCCCAGCCTAGCTCAGAAACATGGATGGGTGGGGAGGGGCACTCACCTGTCTTTTCAGTTGTCAGAGTGGGAAGAGGTGTGGGAAAGTGACTATTGAACAGAATTGTCAAGTGGCTGGCAAGTCATTTGCATCAGGCCCAGGGAATCAGGTTAAGGGGACCCTCCTGCTTCCCTACACCCACACTTTAGGACATGGCCACAGGGAAGTCTTTAGAAGGTAGTACCTTAGTGAATCAGAAAAACCACACAAAGCAAGCACCACTTGGAGTTATTTTTCTAACTAAACTTTTATTAAATTATTTTTTGTTGAAGGCCGGAACCATCAAAGTCCTTAGATCAGCTTTAAGTGCTGGATGGAGTAAAAACCACAAGAGACTACTAGGTGATCTGTGAACAGACTGGCAGACAGGCAGGCAGATGACAGGGAGACGAAATGAAACAGACGAACAAACAGAATGGTCTTCTGGAAAGCTAGTCAAAGTCTTTGCTTTTTTAGAATTTATTAGAAATGAACTAAAAATGTTAATAAGGGAAATCAAAATTTTAAACTGAGCCATAGACTTGAGACTATGACAAAGGCTCACCTTTGTTACAGCCTCACCCTCAGGTGCACTAAGTGACCTCTAGTTTTGTACAACCTGCTGCAGTTTGTCCCCCTTGAGCAAGGTGAGGCTCTGTCCTCGGCTGTGGTCTCTACCTCCATCACCATCTCCAAGTGCAGATTCCATGCTAAAAAACAGACTTCCCCCAACTCCTGGTGGCTGCCGCTCTGTCTCTCCTGACTGGGAGACCAACTTTGAAGGAGGAAGTCGAGCCAGCGGTGGAGGCAGATGGGCAAATTGGGAGGGCAGAGATGGTTTTCTGGAGAGTCCATTTGGATATTTTCTCCAGATACCTAGTATGTGCTTGAGAGTTTTTTTTTAAGTTTAAAAAAAACTCCATTGTGAAAAGTGAGTTATGAAGAGTGCTCTTTATTTGAAACCTCCACAACACAGACGCCAATCTTGTCTCGCATTGAATCATTAGCTGTGCACATCAACACATTCCAAGCACAAATTAAGAAATGCAAACAGAACAAAAAAATATATATATATATAATTTTTTCCCCTATCCAAAGGTTTCAAGTCTCAATGCAGCAAATCCTTCTGAACACAGAATCTGAGGAGCACACTGTTCAAACAGTTGGGACAAACAGGTCCCTGCAAAGGCTACTGCCTTTTTAACAGGGGGTGGGGATCATGGACGGCATGGAACGGGGAGAGGTGAGGAAAGAGGAGAGGGGAAAAGAATGAGCAGGAGGAGGGAACAGGTATGCGCTGGGGAAGATGGGGTAGCTGGGACACACACATGATGAGTTGGTGGATTTCATTTATTGGTTTTTGACATTTTCTTTCTGGTTCTTTTTAAATTTCCCCCCTCCCCAGGTCCGACAAATGGTAGAAAAACCCCACAGAGGTGGGCAGGGCCTTATTAGGCCAGCCCAAAGCCTTCAGAGCACTCCTGGATGGCCAATAGTAGCATGTGGCGGAGCTTCTCAAAGCTCTCATAGGCAGGCAGGTCCAGCTGATTAAAACTAAGGAAAGAAGGAAGATGAGTCTGTGAAGAATGGTGGTAACTGAAGCCCCGTGTTCCCACTGGCCCTCCCTCCCTGAGGGAGTCTATCCTACCCTTAACTTCTTGCTGACTCCTGAGTTTGTCCCAATCTGATCTGCTCTTTTCTAATCTGGTGCTAGTACTGAGCACTAGGCACCAGAAACATAAATCTGACCCTGCCACCCTTAAAACCTCTAGGGAGCAGGGCACAGTGGAACATGCCTGTAATCTTAGTATTTGGGAGGCTGAGACAGGAGGGTCACAGGCTGAAGGCTAGCCCCAGCAACTTATTGAGAGCCTGTTTCAAAAATGACACACTCTTGTCATCCCAGTACTTGGGAGGCTCAAACAGGAGGATTGTAAGTTCACAGTCAGCTTTACCAACTTAGGCCTTCTGGAACTTAGTGAGACCATTGCAAAATAAAATAAAAAATAAAAAATAAAACTGGGCTGGAGGTGTAGCTCAGAGGTAGAACACCCCTGTGTTCAATCCCCAGTATCACAAAACAACCCCCACTCCAAACCTAAAAATGGACAGAGGGTGTAACTAAGGGAATGTCCCTGGGTTCAATCCCCAGTATCCAAAAACAAAACAAAACCAACCCTCCTAAGGAGGTATTCAGGGTCACTGGTGATCTGCTGACTAAGCTCCAGCCATGCTGAGTTCTGGACTATACCATGTTCTCCCTTCTGTGGTGGGATCACCTACTAACATCTCCCCTGTCCCTCTCTGTGTCTAGCCCATCTTTCTCTTCTCAAACATCACCTTCCTCATAGAACCACCAAACTGAACTACCTAGAGTCCAGGACTGGGCCAGATTTGTGTTTTCAACCTTGGGTAGGGGATCGAAGTGTCAAATCTAAGTTCAGTATGAATGCTGAAAAGTAGAGGCCAAACCTTCCCTCTTACCATGTGTGAGCTGAAGGCAGGCGATCTGTGGACCTGTCATCTCGATGGATCTGAAACTTTTGAATGCCGTTCATGCCTTCGAGGGCAGCAAAGCCTTGCAGGGGCACCTTGGAAGTACCCGTGACAAACTGGAGGAACTTGGCACGGTCAGCTTGGTCAAAAGAACGCAATGCTCTCCAGAACCACTGGATCTGTAGGACAGGACACAGGAAGGCAGCATTAGGAAAGGAGCTCCTAGAAGGCAGGGGAAGGGATTTGGAACACAGAACTGCACTTGGAATGGCGGGCAAACCCTCTACATAGGATGGGCTTCAGTTCTTTTGCTCATTAGACCAGCAAGGACATCACCTGAGTATACCCCCAGAAGAATGAAGACTTTGGTATATAGGTATACTGTCACAACCCTCTGTCTCTACGAGGAGCACTTGGGGAGGGAGGCCAGTAGCAGCTCACCTGAATAGAGTTGGACTGGTATTTGTGGTACTCAGTGTTGGATTTCAGATCATCGATGTCAATGGTGGGCAGTCCTGATATGAGCAGTTCTAATTCCTGCTCAGTGAAGATGGAAATGAGGCGCTTTGGAATGATCTCATAGAAGCCTTCTAAGAAAGCCGCTAGCTGTTTGCGGATGGCTCCTGGTGAAAACAAAAACAAACACATGGATAATGAACTCACACAACGGCTTGAGGTTGAAGACCCCGTCTGGTTCCTGATGCTACTAGGATGGTGATGGGTCTGGCTGTCTAGCCTAATCACTCCGTTTCTATGTGGTTTTTTTTTTTTTCCTTTTCTTTTTGCAGTACTGAGGATGGAACCCAGGGGCATTCTACCTCTCAGCTACATCCCCAGCCCTATTTTATTATTTTGGAACAGGGTCTCGCCAAGCTGCTGAGGCTGGCCACAAACCTGAGATCCTCCCTCCTGACTCAGCCTCCCAAATACTGGGATTATAGGCATGTGCCATCGCACCCGGTTGAAGTTAAGTATTTCTGTTCAGATGCTTTGACTCCCTTTGTGGCTACATCATAGGAGATGAGAACAAAAAATGTGAAGTGAGAGGGTTGACCTCTTCTCTTATTGAGCGATGAGAATTCTGAAAGACAATTTCTTACCCGTCATTCTCATTTGGCACACCAGGTGCACATACTCCTTCTTATTCTCCTCTGTTACCAAGATGTTGGCCCCATTAGGTTTGAGATCACGAACTTCACAGACTCCAAACTCTTGGACCTAGAATACCCAGAATGCCAGTCATCATATCAGGCTTGGTCTAGGATACAACTGACATAGAGACCCTAAATTCCTTTCCATGTGCTGGAAGGAGACAAGGAGAGTTGACAGCAAATACTGACTTTATTATTCAGAAGCTTGTAACTCCTGATAGGGAAAGGCAATAATCAATAATAAAAGGAAATAGCGCATGATTAAGGTATGTAATAATACAATCTATATGGAAAACAACTGGGGGAAAGTAAGGCAATCTTAATTTCTTTTATTTTTCACTTATGTCTACTAGTATAATTTTATACAATAAACTGTATTAAGGAATGAAGCAGCTTTTTGTGGTACTAGAGATTAAACCTCTTAGCTACACTCCCAGCCCCTTTTATTTTGTGTGTGGTACTAGGGATTGAACCCAGGGGCATTCTACCCCCAAGCTACACCCCGAGCCCTATTTTTTTTTTTTTTTTTTTTTTTGTGGTACTGGGGATTGAACTCAGGGGCATTCTACCTCCAAGCTACACCCCCAGCCCTATTTTTTATTCTTTGTTTTGAAACCGAGTCTCACTAAGTTGCGGAGTGCCTCACTAGGTAGCTGAGGCTGGCCGCGAACCCGGATCCTCTGGTCTCAGCCTCCCGAATGCTGGGATTACAAGCGTGCGCCACCACGCCCGGCAGCCCGAGCCCTATTTTTAAAAAAATTTTGAAACAAGGTCTCGCTAGGCTGATGAGTCTCACTACTTGCTGAGGCTGTCCTCGAACCTGTGATCCTCCTGTCTCAGCCTCCTAAGTACAGGTTGGGATTACAGGTGTGTGCCACCATGCCTGGCAGTCCTTTTTATTTGGGTCTTGCTAAGTTGCTGAGGCTGGCCTCAAACCTGCAATCTTCTTTCCTCGGCCTCTCGAGTACTGGGATTGCAAGCGTGTACCACTGGGCCTGACTCTGAAAGCACTTTTTTTTTTTTTAAAGGAGAAACCAACTAGCCATAGAACTTAGATTATCCAGTGCCAGTTTCAAGGAGATCCCCAAATGGGTCTCTTGACCTACCTCAGTGCTGAAGGTGAGGTCGTAGCCTAGTGTGGAGACATCATTTTCCAACAGATAAACTAGGCCTTGGTAGAAGTGGTAATCTTCACTTTCCATATCTGTATATCTACAAAAACACAATTAGGGTCATGGGTTGGTTGGGGGTGAGAAGCACAGGTACGGGAAGTAAGTAACATACCTGAACCTATAGGCCTGAGGACACCTCAGGAGTGTGCCATATCCTCACCTGACAGACTTGCCCAAGATGTGTTTGTAGAAAGACCTAGTAAAGTAGCACTCCAGGAGGCGGTTGTCATATACAGCTTTGGCCACGATGCGTCCGACAAACTTGAAGTAGCTGAGGTGGTTGGGGTTGCAGTGGGAAGATGGATTGATGGTGTAGGTGACTCGATCACCAGGTGAGGTACGGAACAAGGCATACATAGGGTTGAACATCTCTCGAGAAATGATCATATACCACTCTCGCAGGAGCCCTCCAGCATCCTGTCCTTCTTCTCCTTCAAACACTATATACCTGCACAAGAGGGCAGATATGAGAGGTATGCAGAAAGAACAGGGTACATCTGTCCAGCTGAACAGCAGTATGTGAATAGGGAAGGCTGTGAGGCAAACTTTGGGAAGAGTGGCATCAGATGGATCGGTGAACAGTGTGCCAGGAGAGCTCTGGGAAGATTGATTTCTTGTGTGATAGCATGGATGGTGAGCCCCGGACACAGGGGACGGGGAAGACTCGTCACATGACACCAATAGGTCTCTCATCTCATCAGCTCCTGTAACACTTGGTATTGCTAATTACCAATCTCAAGGTGGCTTTAGAATCACCAGTGAGCAGCTATCAATTTTTGTGGGGGCCACTCTTGCATGTATAGTCTCCCCAACCCATGGTATCATTTGCTGTGCAGGCATCCCATCATTAGTCTAAGAGTGGTGAAAGCTCTCAACGTGAAAACCTTCAGGTGTTATAAACACCAAAGACTTTCTTGTCTATCTGGGAATTGCTGGGTGGCTCAGCTTAAGGGCCAGCAAGCAGGCCAGATTCCCATTGGGGAGGGCAGTAACTTCCTAAGCACTCTGAATTTTGAGGCTAGAGTAGCCACTGTTGCTGTATATAAAGATACAACCCCCAGCCCAGTCCGTTTTTTATCTATTCTGTTTTGGGTTCTTACAATCGATTCTTCATTTCTTCAGGGGATTTGCGATGAAGCTCACGATAGGAGTCTTCAAACACATGGTCACGGCGAACATGCACAGCCATGTCTTCTTTCCGGAGCCCCTCATCCAAACGTTCCAGCTCTTGGCGGAAATACCTTGGGAGGTGCAAAAGGAAGGAAAATAGGATTGGGGGGTGATTGAGCAAATTTCTGTTTGCCTGATTAGGATGAAGACCCCAAATGACTCTTTCTATCCTCCAACACTTGGCAAATGCTCAGTAGTTGGGAGAGGTAAATCATTCATTCATATCAACTTGAAAATTTTCCTATCCCCACTGAGTAAGTGCTCAGAGACTGGAATTTCTGCAATAAGCAGGTAAAGGTGTCTATGTGTGCAGGAAGGAGAGGAGCAGGTGTTGTACAAGCCTCTTTGAGCCCAACTGTGAGTGTACTAGAGCTACCTGCACCTCTAGCACAAGCCCAAAGGATGGAAGGAAGCCGGGCATGGTGGTGTGCACCTGTAATCCCAGTACTTGGGAGACTAAAGACAGGAAAATTGCAGGTTTGTGGCCAGAGTGAGGCCCTTTTCCAAATTAAAAAATGAAAACAAAACAAAACAAAAAAAGGGCTGGGGATGTAGCTCTGAGCTAGAATGTCCCTGGGTTCAATCCCTAGTACTACCACCAAAAAATAAAATAAAAAAACAAACAACAACAACAACAAAAAAAAAAAAAAAGAGAGAGAAAAGGATGATAGGAGACTTTAGGAACAATGTGGTTAAGTCAAGCATGGTGGCACATGCCTGTAATCCCAGTACTTGAGAGGCTGAGACAGGAGGATTGCAGGTTTGAGGCTAGCCTAAGCAACTGAGTGAGACCCTGTTTCAAAATAAAAGGGGATGAGGGGACTGGAGGGATAGCTCAGTGGTAAGAGCACTCCTGAGTTCAATCCCCAGTAAGCCACCAGCAAATCATGTCGCTCTCATTTTGCTGATCAACGGAGGGGGCGGGTGGGGGTGTGGAAAAGGCCAGAGAGCATATAACGATGTCACAGTCTTTTCCCTCCCCACCAACACTATTCCATGTGCTGACACCAAGAGAAACTTATGGCCCCAGGAGCAACTGTGGTTCCTTTCTGGGAGGGGAGATACCATTTGGGCAGTTCCTGCCCCGTCAACCTCCAGGACACATACTTGCGCTTAACATCAAAGTCGAGGACACGAATGTAATCTACCAGGACAGCAAAAGGCCCATCAGCAAGGTGGGTGGTAGACTGCCGCAGGATCTGGTTTAACACAGTGCGATGAGTCTCTGAGGGGAGAAATGACAGCAAGAATCAGCACATCATGGGTTTCCGAAGCCTGCAAGACAGCCTACCAATTAGCAACTCTTCCCTCCCTTGTTTTGGGGTCTAACTCAGCAACCAGTCAAAGCCAAGGGCCAGCCTCGAGTTGTGAACATCAACCTGAGCATTTTTACTCCTGGTTTGACTTTCTATGGCCTCAGGATAAAGTCTAAACCCCTTAGGGTAACATACAAGGGTTTCCAGAACAGGCCCCCACTGACTTCATTAGGACCCCACCCCTTGCTTTTCACTCTCTGCTTAATCAGCTAAGGATAAAACATGAAACAACCCTATCTGTATAAAACAAAGTCTCTGCATTTGAGGTCTGAGAATACCTGCAAAGCGAAGGAACTTCTGTGTGTCAGGGGGCAGGCTTGAGGAGATGTGCATAGATGAGGGCTCCCGGGAGAAGAATGGGTCAAGGGAGGAAGGAGTAGCTGGAGTCAAGGGAGCAGGGGAGAGTGGAGGCGGCTCGTCCTTGATGTGTGCCAGCTGGCTCTCACGGGTGTCTCGGACAGGAGGTTTGCTCTCCCGCTCTGTGGCATGTACTAGAAAGAAGGCCTCGACGGCAGGCTGTAGCACTGGGGGTAGGAATGACAGGGACGTGACACTTTGTAAGCATCAACATACAAATCCTTTTGCCTTCATAAATCACGGAAATACAAAAGAAGTAATAATAAAAACCCACAGAGAAATACAATGGTAGAATAAAGACACAGGCTGTTATGGCTTCCTTGAAACCAAAGAAAAACAGGATAGGCAAACAGTTACAGATTCCTGTGGTGGAAGAAATAAAAGATTCTAGCTATTAAGAGAGAAAGTAAATATATACATTTTTTGGTGTTGGAGATCAGACCTAGGGCCTTGCACATGCTAAGCAAGTGCTCTACCACTGAGCTACACCCCCTGCCTCAAAGAAAGCAAGCAAATCTTTTTATAGTACTGAGACCAGAGAAAAAACAATTCACCTTTGAATATTTCTCATTACAGAGAATCTGAGGTAAAGGACTAACCTGGAAGGAAGAGACTTAAGCTGACAGAAAGGGTCTAGAGCAGACCCAGGGGTTTTTGACTTGGGCCCTCAGAGTACAACTCACCTAGCACCGCATGCTGGTCATGGGATTCCTCCAGTTCCTTTAAACACTCCCCCAGCATGTCCCACAGCTCATCCAGACTCAGCTGCTCACTGAGCAGGGGTAAGTCAGGTGGCCTCTCCTCTTTCTCCTTCTCCCCTTGTGGGGTTCCATCTGAGGCTACTGGGCACACAGAAGACAGAGTCAGAAAGCCTCAGAGGTGTTTCCAGCCTAATAGCACAGGCTATTAGATTAAGTAGACTGGCTTGTATTACTCACTGAGCAACAGCTGAAGGCAAGGTCTAATCCTGCACTGCACAGCACAAAGTAACAAATTCAGTTCCTCAGTTGCACTAGCTGCATTTCTTTGTGTGTGTGTTGTGGTAACTGGGGATTGAGCCTAGGAGTGTTCTACCTCTGAGCTATATCCCCCAGTACTTTTGTTTTGAAACAGGGTCTCACTAGATTGCTGGGAGTTTAGCTATGCTGCTGAGGCTAGCCTCAAACTTGCAATCCTCCTGTCTCAGCTTCCCAAATATTGGAATTACAAGTACATGCCACCACGCCTGGCACTAGCCACATTTTAAGTGCTTACTAGGTGCTGGTCTAGTCTAGTCATTGCCTCATTAGCTCCAGGAGAACCTGTGGGTAAATTAGCTCAGGACAAAGCAATCATGGTGGAACTCTGGATGGTTGCCTTCCAGGTCAGAAAGATGTTTTAGGACACTACTCTCATTAAACTCTGACAGCTGCTCTGTGAAGTAGGCTGCTTTGTCCCTATTTTCCCCAATAGACAGGGCCAGGATTTAAAACTACATTTTTTTTGGCCGGGTGTGGTGGCACATGTTTGTAATCCCAGTACTTGAGAGGCTGAGACAGAGAATGGCAGGTTCATGGCTAGCCTCAGCTACTTAGTGAGGCACTCTGAAACTTAGTGAGACCCTGTTTCAAAATAAAGAATAAAAAAAAATAGGGTTGGGCATGTAGCTTGGATGTAGAATGCCCCTGGGTTCTCCCCATACCAAAAACCAAAACAAAAAACAACATCTTTTTTTTGCGGTACTGGGGATTGAACTCAGAGGCATTCTACCTCCAAGCTATACCCCCAGCCCTACTTTTTTTATTCTTTATTTTGAAACAAGGGTCTCACTAAGTTGTGGAGTGCCTCACTAGGTAGCTGAGGCTGGCCTTGAACCCAGATCCTCAGGTTTCAGCCTCCAAAATGCTGGGATTACAAGTGTGCACCACCATGCCCCGCTAAAAAACATCTTTTTGACTCCATGTCTCGTGCCTTTTGAATTAGTCACGTAGGACAGTTTAAAACCCCCTAGAAACTATGGTGCAACACATGGATCCTGGTACCTTTGGGGGCTTATTCTAAACTCTGCTCAGTAGCCAAGCAGCAAGACCTGTCTCATTTTCTGCTTCTTCACCCTCCCTACCATCTCCCTCTCTATACCTTCCCAATCATACCCCTGCCCTGCTTAGGCTTCTTCCTGACCTTTCCTTTTCATCCTTTACCCAAATGCTGACTATTCTTCAAGGCTCTTATAGCCCTAGTTTTGAATCCTGGCTCTGGCATTTGTAGATTATGTGACCTTGGGTAAAAGAATATGGATAGAGAACATGGGAATATTCTACCTCCCAAAGTCCTGAGGATTAGTAAATAACTTAATTCAGCACTTCAAAAATGGGTGTCCAAGCCGGGCGTGGTGGCGCACGCTTGTAATCCCAGCATTCGGGAGGCTGAGACCGGAGGATCCGGGTTCGCGGCCAGCCTCAGCTACCTAGTGAGGCACTCCGCAACTTAGTGAGACTCGGTTTCAAAATAAAGAATAAAAAATAGGGCTGGGGGTATAGCTCGGAGGTAGAATGCCCGTGAGTTTAATCCCCAGTGCCGCAAAAAAAATAAATAAATAAATAAATAAATAAAAATAAATAAATAAATAAAATTGGTCTGGGGGTGTAGCTCAGAGGTAGGATACCCCTGGGTTCAATCCCTAATACCACTAAGAAATAAAAACAAAAATTAAAAA
>PVLC010024830.1:0-24238 GCA_004027655.1 Graphiurus murinus
TGGAGGCTCTTGTGCTTTGGTCCCAGTTCTCCCCAGGCCCTTGGTAGGAAGAGGCCAGATCTCCCCGTGGGCCTGCGAGACACAGCCTTGAGATTCATGGGAACCACTTTCCCCACAGGGAAGGAGTGCGACCTCAACAGGCAGTGTGGGGTCATAAATCCAGAGACCAAAAAGATCTGTACCCGCTTGCTGACCTGCAAGGTAACCAACCCCTATTCCTACTGCACAGAGAGGGAGGCCAGCACAGACACAGGATCTGGGCAGGGAGAGGATCGTAGTTGTTCTCCAGGGATGGGGCTAGGCTCCCCCAGGGAAGGGGAGAGGAGGTCACCTCCAGTGGGCACAAGGTGGGAGCAGCAGGCTGGGAGTGGCTTCCAGATCCCCCCACCCCATAGGAGGGTTTTGGCCCCTTGGGGAGTGAAACAAAAACACACAAACACAGCCACAAACACACTCACACCGCCTCTCTCTCCGCTTGCCCAGGCCAGAGCACACCGCTGCCCCTCACCCCTCTCAGCTCACACCCCCTCCCCACCCCTCCACCCTGCTGTATTCTAGATCCACTCGGTGCACCAGCGCCGGGAGGTCCAGGGCCGGGCCAAGGACTTTGACGTGCTAGTGGCAGAGCTGAAGGCCAACTCCCGCAAAGGGGAGTCTCCTAAGGAGAAGAGCCCAGGGCGCAAGGAGCCAGCGCTTGAGCGCCCCTCCCAGGACCCTCCAGCTTCAGTCCAGGCTGTGGCAGCAGCCGCTGCTCCCAGTAGCACCTTCTCAGCTCGCGCCAAGCAGACCTATCCATACTGTGCACTACCCAGGTACATCCAGGATCCAACCCCCATCTCTCCTGGGGATGCTCGGCCCCTAAGCCATCAGGGACCCCTGGAGACAGGCCTAGGGAGTGTCCTGGAAGATGCTCTACTCTGCCCTGAGTATGGGGGAGGGATACCTGGGCCCCTGACAGTGGTGTGGAAGCAGGTGACTCCCCTGTTCCTGCCCAGGCTTACCACGGACCCCAGCCTGTCTGTGGTGTTTCAGATCAATACCCTGGATAGGAACATTTTCCCAGTCACTTCCAACAGGCCAGAACTTGTCACTGGGGAGCTGAAAGGGTCAGGGTCCTGGGCGAGGCAGTCCTACTGTGTATTCATTCACTGGCCCCTTCGTGTGCAGAGGCTGCGCTGGACCCCGGGGAGAGCCTGCCTTGCCGAGGAGACACACACGCATCTCTGCCTGTCACATGAGGGGCAGACACGAAACATGGGCTCAGCTCCCAGACAGGCTCACAGGAATATGTGATGCAAGAAGGGGGTTGAGAGAGTTGACTGGGCTGACCAGAGCTGGGTGCAGTTAAGCTCGGAAGATTTTCTGGAGAAGGCGAATCTGGAGCAGATTTTCCCCCTGAGGAGGCAGGGCCTGGGAAGTGAAGGGGCTGGGGAGAGAATCCCTTGGGAGCTGTGGCCCCTGGGCTCTGTCTCTACTCTGTGAGCTCTATCGTGCCCTCCCTTCCCTCCGTCCTTCCATCCTTTCCTCCTTCCTCTGATTGCCCAGCAGGGTGTCTGCCTTGGCTTTTTGAGCTTGGCGGGTTCAGGGACACCCCCACCCTGACCCCACACAAGTCACATGGCCCTCACACTCCCTTTGGCCCTTCCAGGTCCCAGGCCTCCTCTGAGAGTGAGTTGGATGATGAAGGCCCCTGTGGTGGTGATGGAGACCCAGGCGTGTTTCCCTTCCCCCTGCCCCGGGATGGGGCCCAGGCCTCCAGCGAGGAGAGTGAGGAGGAGGGGGCATCTGAGGACCTTCACCTCTCTTCCGACTGCCATTATGCAACCCGGCCCCCACGGCCACAGGCAGTAAGGACCTGGGGCAGGGACTGGGTGGGGGTGGCCAGCCTCTGGCCCACAGTAGGGGGAGGAGGAGGTCAGGTATCTTGAGCAGATGCCCTACCGGTACCTCAGGCCCTGCCAACTGTGTCCCTTCCTTCTGCCTCCAGTTCTGCACCTTTGGGAGCCGGCTGGTGAGCCCAGGATGCTACGTGTTCAGTCGCCGGCTGGACCGGTTCTGCTCGGCACTTAGCTCCATGCTGGAACGGCACCTCAGCTCACACATGTGGAAGTGAGTCTCTTTCGCCTGGAACTCCCCCTCCCCCAAAAACTGGGAATACCCAGGCTTCAGGAGGCCTGATCTTCCCTTACCCATTGGTGGGCCTTGGCTGTTTGCCAGGAAGACCCCAGATAGGAGTGGCATATAGGGGGCTTATAGGAGGGCAGGGTCTTGCAGCCTGGAGCAGGGCATGTACGGTGATCTGGGGTGAATATGGGCTCTTATCCATCACTTTCAGGACCTCTTAGGTAACTTAGGAGAGGGGATACCCACACCAAGTCTTATAACAAGGTTATTCACAGGTCTGCACACTACTAGTTCCTTCTCCCTGTGCCTTCTTCCTAACCTTCAATTCCAATGTCTCCCACCAGATGGCAGCAATTCTGGGGCCCTGCTGGCCATTTCTAGGTGGGGCAGACTGTGTGTGTGTGTGTGTGTGTGTGTGTGTGTGTGTGTGTGTGTGTGTGTGTCTTGTTTGCTTGGCAGTCATAGGGGGCTCTCTTTTTGCTGCAGGAAGATCCCACCAGCGGCTGAACCTCCACCCCACCTTGTCAACTCCTCCTTATCTGCTCCCCTGAGTCCATCCTCTATGGGCAGCTGCCCCCGCCTCCCAGGCCCACCCCCCAGACCTGCTTGCCCAGTTTCCACGCCTCCCACCAAGGACAGCCTTGTCCCCAGCTACCCTGCAGGCTCCCCCAGTGTGGCAGCCGCCTGCAGCCAGGCGGAGTGCACGGGCGGCAGCCAGGCGATCACCTCACCCCTGCCCGCCAACACGCCATCCCCATCCTTCAGCAAGCTGCCACTTTCCAAGGCCAGCAAGTCATCCAAAGGCAAGGACGGGGTGGAGGTGGAGACCCCTTCTCGAAAGCGGAAGTTATCCCCTGGCCCTACTACTTTAAAACGGACCTGTATCCTGGAACCCACTGGAAAAGGCAAACACTCCGGCTGCCGGGGTCTCTCAGCCAAGACTAAGACAGCCCTGGGCATGGGGCTGAATGGGACGGTGGGGCCAAGAGTGAAGCGGGCAGGGCCCCTGGACTGTCGGAGTTCCCCTCACCAACCCTCTACACCGGTCAAGGCTTCTCAGCTGGAGAATCGGGGAGCAGCAGGACACCCAGCCAAGGCTCTGCCCACCAACTGCCTCTCTGAGGAGGAGGTAGCAAAGAAGCGGAAAAACCTGGCCACTTACTGCCGGCCAGTGAAGGCCAAGCACTGTCAAGCTGGTGCCCCCACTGACCCGGCCTGCTCTGTGCGCCGCAAGAAGCCGGGCCCGGCCCTGGCCTTTGAGGAGAAGTGCTCTACACTGAAGGTACCAGCCCAGCCCCCTGGAGGGCATGGCAGAGCAGGGCCAGGAGGCTGAGGGTGGAGAACACAGTGGGTCCCTGATGTGGAGAAGGTACAGGAAGGGATGAGAGGCAAAATTGAGTGTTCCAGAGCCATCTACGTTAGTAAGAGGTCGGTCAGCTCTTATCAAGGCTACCCTAGCTTTTGCATGATGGACCTTCCCCTGTCCCCAACCCTTTCCCTTGTTCCCAGAACATGCTGTTACCCCTACCCTTTTGCTTAATCCAAGGGCCACCTCTTTCTGAATTGGCTGTGACCCTCAATCCAGAACTACCTCTGTCCTTTCAAGAAAACAGAGTTGGACCCCTGAGCTGTGGCCCAGCATGCTGAGCAGTGGGTGGGTGGGCTGGTATCCTTCCTTGATTGTTCCTGTGGGCATCAGAGCATTGAAGGGCAGGCACCCAACTTCAGGTCCAGAGGCATGAGTGGCCACCTTGTACACGTGCCCACCGCATTCTCTGGTGACAGGCAGGTTCTTCAGCGTTTTTAATAAAGCCTGCAGCCAGGTTTATTTGCTTTTTCTGATGGAAGCCCTGGAGAACCTAGTTTTGGGCTATCCATGTGATCTCTGCCAGAAGGGCCTTATGGGAAGTGGTAAAGAGGATACTCTCCAGTTTAGGCATGAGCCAGATGCATACCAACTCCCCTGGCACCCATAGGAGAGCATAGCCTAACAGTTGTTGAGAGCCTGTGTGTGCGTGCGCACATGCGCGTATGCCTGCCTGTGCACGTGTGCATGTATGTTCTCCAGCCTCACCTAGGCTGCCCCTGCTGGACTGGCATTCACATTGCTCTTACTGTTTTACCTACCAGGCCAGCAGAAGGAACTCGAGATTTAGCACTTTAGAATACACAGTTCACTGGGTAGGACAACTGCTGGGCCCCCACCCTGATCTGTGTCTTGTCTCTTGTTTTCCTGCAGTCAAAAGCCCATTAACGAGAAAGTGCCTGCCCACTGCAATGGAGCCGCCAGCACCTCCTCCCTTCCAGATCCGGGCCCCAGGCTGCTGCCGCTTTTTATAACTTTATATTATTTTTTTTAAGAAAAAAAAAAAACTCTTTAAAATACCTCAAGACTGACTCCCTGTTCTGTTGCTGCTAAGAAAATATAAAAACAGAAACAGAAAAGGAAGAAAAACAATGTAGCAAAATGAGTATCCTTATTGTCTCAACCCTACCCCAGGAGGCTGAAATGATAGGCAGCCAGACTCTAGCTCCTGGTATTTGCTCGCAAAAATGTCTTTTACGCAGACACACACACACACACACACACACACACACACACACACACACACACACACACACCCGGGCATGCACAGATATGTGTGTTCCTTTTAAACAGTGTGTAAATGTCTGGGGTTTATATCACTGGGGAAATATCTTCAGATAGGATGATGAGGCATGTGTCTCAATGAGCCAGGCTCCTCAGAATCTTGACCCCAGAGGCTACTCTGGACCCATTGGGAAGGGAAACTGGAGAGGGGTAGGGGAGCTGGGAGACCTTTGCCCTGAGAAGTCTGTGGGAGTTGGCTTTTGGTCCTTTTCTGGTCTTCTAGCAACACAGGCTTCCCTTCCTCTACAAAGTATTGCCTAATTTCCTTGGCTATTCCTGCCCTTCACATCTCTTACCAGCAGCAAGTCCTTCCTTCCTTGTGCTAGGGATTGAATCCAAGGCTTCACGAATGCCAGGCAAGTGCTCTACCACTGAGCTGCACTCCCATTTATTTTGAGACAGGGTCTTGCCAAGTTGCAAGTTGCCCCAACTGGCCTCCAACTTGTGATCCTCCTGCCTCATCCTCCCAAGTACCTAGGATTATGGGCAGGCACCACCATACCCTACAGCAGCTTCGTTTTCTCAACCACTTAGGGAGCTTGACCTGAGTTGGGAAATGCTCTCAGGATGTCCCTAATTGCTGCTGGACCATTTGTTTGGGTCTCTCTTCCAGGCTTACGGGTTTTCCCTTAAGGACTAAGTAGGACCTCTCCCAGGTAAGCCCCCTTGGGCTGGACCACACCTTTTTGGAGGCAGGAGGGGAGAGATCACTGAGGTGTGGAGATCCTGGTTCCTCAGGATCACCTTGCTCTTCAGGGCTGAGCAGCTGTTGCGGAGGCGGCAAGGACTGGGAGTGCCCTAGTTCTTCCCTGTGTCTCACTGGGGATGGCTCCTGTGCAGATGGGGGAGGGGATTTGTATGTCCTGCCTTTGGTCTTCAAACCTAAATTCACCACATATGGGGCACTATTTTTTTTTACCTTGTCCATTCCTTTTATTTCTCCTTACTTTTAGGCAGTGAGGAATCTTGTTCCCTTAACAAGCCAGAAGAGGAAATGGCAGGAGAGAATGAGTGACCAGGCAAATCCAGTACTCCTGCTCAAAACACTGGTTTCACACTCTTGGGTCTGTGTACCAACTGTGAGGTGGCATTTCACGGAAATCAGTTGCCACAGATGTAATTCTCACGGGCTGCTTGAGATACAGGCCCTTGTAGATACAAAGATACAAAGAAGGTGGGCTGGGAGCTGTCTGGTAGGGTCCCCGGTCGGGGTCTCCCGGGAGCGGAACCTCGGGGCGGTCGCGCTTCCGCCCTAGCCTCCAGAGGGCGCTGTGTGCGCCTCCGCCGCGCTGCCGGCAGCGTCCCCAGGGAGGAGCCTCTCCTGCAGCAGCCGCCGCCTCTGCGATTGCAAACCCGGAAGACACCTCTGGTAGCTGGACTGTGCGAGCCGGCCCAGCACGGCCATGCATCCCCTGGAGGTAGGTCTGGTTCCCGCTCCAGCGAGGGAGCCGAGACTGACCCACTGGCTGCGAAAAGGCAGTGGGATCTTGGCGCACCTGGTAGCTTTGGGCTTCACCATCTTTCTGACTGCGCTGTCCCGGCCAGGAACCAGTGAGTGTGCGGGGCGGGGCCACGGAGGGGGCGGAGCCTAGATGCTGGAGGGGCCGCGCCTGGCAGTGCTGCGAGACGTGGAGGGGGGGACCCCGAACAGTGGAAGGGCGAGCCTCGGAGGGGTTGTAAGGCCGGGTGGGCGGAGCCTAGGGAGTACTGAAAGGGTGGAGGAAGGGCCGACGATTGAACAGACCGAATTGATACTCCATTGGAAGCAGGGCTCCTGATGGAGGATACAGTGCAGGAGGTAGGCTGAGGTCTAACCTTGGTCTAAGCTAATAGCTGTGAGTGCCGCGTGGGGAACCCAGGCCAAGCTGATGTGTATTTTCGGGGAGGCCCTCCTAGTTGCTCACCCTACAGCCCTTTGGACGCTCCACTTTTGCCCCGAGTTCCTGTTCTGGATTAGGTGTGGGGGTGGTATCCTGGCCTTATTGGCTGTGGCCAGATTTTTTGGGCTCCACCTAGCCACGGGGGCAAGAACAATGGTTCCCAGCCATCAGCCTGTTCTCTTTGATTCTTAGGTCTTTTCTCCTGGCATCCTGTATTCATGTCCTTGGCGGTGAGTTTGGGCTTCTATTTGCAGCCCATTTGTTTGGATATGCTTAGTTTCACCCCTGGGGAAGCATCCAGCTTTAAGAAGGCTCAGCCTACAACCTGTGGTATTGGGAAACATAAGAGAGCTGGACCATAGGTAAAATGTCAGGTGGCTGAGAAGTGTGGGAGGGCATGGAATCTATTTCTCCACTGGGGCCTGAAAGGAAGAAGTGAAAGGGGTGTTATCCAGTTGTCCCCTACCCCTTTGTCTTCACAGTTCAGGAGGAAGTTTAACATTTGCTGTTCTACTGATCAAGAAATGGGAGGGAGGATTGCAGCCTGAATGATGAGACTTGCACTCCAGTGTTGATTCCCTGTTAGTCCAGTGCTGATCTGTGAGGCAGGAGGTCTTGATGGAAGTCCCGTAGCCTCCACCCCTTGTCCTTTTTGCATGGACATGTGAGAACACCTCCTTTTTCTCAGACCTCTAGAGGCCCGAGGCTCACTGGACCTCTCTTGTGTTTACAGTTCTGCTTCTGCATGGCTGAGGCCATCCTCCTCTTCTCACCTGAGCACTCCCTGTTTCTCTTCTGCTCCCGAAAGACCTGGATCTGTCTCCACTGGGTGGGGCAGGCCCTGGCCATCCTCTGTGCTGTCCTGGGACTGGGCTTCATCATCTCCAGCAAGATCCGCAGTGAGCTGCCCCATCTGGTATCCTGGCACAGCTGGGTAGGAGCTCTGACACTCCTGGCCACTGGTGGCCAGGCACTCTGTGGGCTCTGCCTTCTCTGTCCCCGGGTGGCCCGGGTCTCCAGTGTGGCTCGCCTCAAGCTCTACCATCTGACATGTGGACTGGTGGTCTACCTGATGGCTACAGTAACAGTGGTCCTAGGCATGTACTCAGTATGGTTCCAGGCTCAAATCAAAGATGCAGCCTGGTACCTGTGCCTGGCACTGGCCCTCTACCCAGCCCTGGTAATCATGCACCAGATCTCCAGCTCCTACTTGCCAAAGAAGAAAATGGAAATGTGAGTGCCTTCGAACTCTGAATCTGGTCAGGATACTTGCCTTGGACTCCAGTGGTTCCTTGGTGACCTTCAAGGGACCTACTTCAGAAGCGGTCAGGTTTTTGCATATCATGACTGGGCCACGGGCTGCAGAAACCCAACGTGCTATCATTGAGGGATGACTCAGTGGGCCAAAATGGGAAAATGTACGTGATGCAAGTGGAAGATTATGCAGAACTTGAACCTGAAGCCTCGACCCTTGATGGGAGACAGAAGAATTAGGTGGTGGTGGTGGTGGTGATTTCTTGCTCGTGTGCCTAATGAAGAGTTTGGTTCCTGTAAATTATGAATGGCAGCCATAGATATTTGATTCCCTTTTGAGAAAGCTGTGTGATATATTAGAGAGAGCCTTTGGATCTTAATTACAGTCCTCTTAGACTCTGTTGTGACTTAAGTTCCATATCTCAGGATCTCAGTCCTCATCTGTGAAGTGAATGTTTCCAAACAATCTCTAAGTTCCTTTCATCTCTTTCTCTCTCTCTCTCTCTTTTTTTTTTTTTTTTGGGGCTGTACTGGGGATTGAACCCAGGGGCATTCTACCTCCAAGCTACACCCCCAGCCCCATTTTTTATCCTTTATTTTGAAATAGGGTCTAAGTTACAGAGGGCCTCACTAAGTAGCTGAGGCTGGCCGTGAACCCAGATCCTCTGGTTTCAGCCTCCCAAGTACTGGGATTACAAGCGTGTGCCACCATGCCCGGCCCCTTAATATTAAGTGCCAGAGCTGGGCATGGTGACGCACACCTGTAATCCTAGTACTTGGTAGGCTGAGACAGGAGGATCACAGGTTCAAAGCCAACCTCAGCAATTAGCGAGGCTTTCAGCAACTTAGCAGGACCCTGTTTCAAAATAAAAAATAAGATAGGGCTGGGGGTGTAGCATGGAGGTTTGAATGCCTCTGAGTTCAATCCCCAGTACCATGCACAAACACAAAAATTCAGTGCCTGTCAGGCTGATGTTACTGAACCCCTATCCCCAGTCCCCGGGTTCATGAACCATGTGGACTACTTAGCAGACTCAGGATGTAATCCTTAAGTTTATTCTCCTGAAGGGACAGGTTGACCCTTGTAGCTCTTCAGAAATGCCGATTTGGCCCCTGGACTGGGGCACAAGGGGTCAGGCACTGTGGAGAGAAGAGGCCTAAGTGAGGATCTCTGGACTCCAAGACAGTAAAGGCACTCAAGTCACTTTAAAGCTTTGGAGGAACAGAAGAGCACTGGCTTAACCAGGCCCTTGGCTCCTGTCTGGGCTCCCTCACTCACTCCAGGACCTGGGCTGCAGATCTGAGTATGCTTCTTCCCCTGACCTCCATTTCTCAGGGCAAAGTAATCTTGGGCACTTTTGTTTTGCCCTTCTTAGGGCTCAGGGTCTTGCCTTAGCACAGAGTTTCATGGAGTTACTCTGAAGCTTTTAGAACAAAATAGGGGCCCAGGAAGTGGGGCAGGGTTTTTCTGATCTGAGGAAAACGGTTTCCCTTCTCCCTTTGTCATCTATGCTTTCCTTAGTTGTCATCTTCTGCCAGCTTTTTGGCCCAAGAGAGGGCTGAGCGGGGTGCCAGCTGGCAAATGAGGGCTGCGCTCTGTTCCCCGCAGAGACCACTCCTTGTTCCAGCTGAAAGTAGTTCCCCAGGCTGTCCTCAGTGCTGAGGGCAGATGCCAGACTGGCTAGCTGTGGTTTGGCTGAGTCTGGGAGATGGGACCTCTATGGATCATGGCAAGGACTGAAGACAGCTGAGCCAGGAAAGCTGCTGTGTAGATTTCTATACAAGGAGATACAGCCCACTGGAATCTCTGGGAGGTGGAAACTGGAGCTCTAGTTCCTGGGACCGGGGAGATGCCTTCCTCCATCGATGTCAGTATCTTGGGTGTCCCAGCTCTTCCAAAGATTCAGGGCCTCCTCTCCAGGTAGCTCAGAAGCAAGAAGCCTGGTGTGATTCAGTAGCACAGGAATGGGGATTGCAAGGGCAGAAGTGTCCTCCCAGTGGTCCCCATTATGCTTCTCCTGGATGAGATGTCCTCTCCCAGGAGCCCTGTAGATACTTAGCATCTAAAGGAGGGCCTGTGCAGTGCAAAGGGTGATTGTTCCTGTCTCTTTAATTTACCTCTCTCCTCTCTCAAATTACTCATTTGGGCTGCATGGAGGAGATTATCACCTAGGTCACTTTGATCCAGGGATTCCATCTCCTTTCTCATCACAGCCAGTGATGGGGGTTTCACCATATCTATATAGGGTGGGAGGGCCAGGTAAAGTTCACCAGCTTGCTCTGAGAGCAAGCAGCCAAAGCCGGAAAAGCCTGATCCTGCCTGAGGTGTTGCCTCCTCCCAGGTGGTGCGGGGGGCTGGTGGGCGGACGGGCAGGCATGCTGACAGCCGGCAGTTTGCGTGGGCTGTGCCATCTGATGTCTATTCCCAGCCCTGGGAGGAAGGGGAGTCATTTATATTCTGCAGGAAGAAGGGATCCAGCTGTCGCCTCTCTGACCAGCAGGCCTGGAAGGCAGGGGCATTGGGCAGAGAGGAGAGCACAGGTGTCCTACGCCTGCTTAGTCGGGTCTGACTGCAGTATAGGGACTAGGTCACCAGGGGGAGCCCTTCCTGGCCGGATAGCTTGTGGGGGGACTTCCCTCTAGCCTTTCCATTTCTCCCACATCACCACCTGCTCTTCCATCCTGGGCAGCAGCTGGACAACTATGAGACCCCAGTGCCAGGGCACTCTTCCTGAAGCTGGAATATCAGTGGCTGCTGGTAGCATATCCCTCCTGGCTCTGTATCTCCTCCTCCCTCCACCCTCTATTCCCCTCACCTCTCTGGAACTCCCACTGTCAGGGGTACTAGCTGGGCTTCTCGGTAGCGAAGTAGAGGCCTCGGGGAGAAACAAATGGCTGCCCTTCTACCCTTGTTCCCTAACTAGAGAAAGCTGCTAGTAGTCAGCCTGTTTTGCTTTTTAAAAAAATGCCTGTGATTTGCACAAATTTCCATATTGGGCTCACTAAGTCCTGATTCCATATTTGATTGTGTTCCAAGCTTGATTATATTCAGTCTCAACCTTGAGGACATTAGAAATATAGATGGTTTTATATCCAAATGGAAATGGGATTACTGTTCTGGGTTTGTATACCCTTCCCAAGCCCCCATTGTTCCTGTAACCACCCCTTCCTTAAGCCTCATTGGGGGTGGGGGTGGGGGTGGTGCTGGATGGCAGGAGCTCTGCATCTGAGGAAGTCTTTCAGCTTCACCTCCTCGGCTGTCAGCTCCATCCAAGACAGGATGGAGCTACTATCACTTGCCAGCCTTTGCCTCCTCTCTCCCCCGCCTCATAAGGCAGATCACCCTACCCTGTCACTGGCCTGTCCCTTCTTTCTCACTGTCCCCACCCTGCCACCCCCATGCATGGCGGCCGTGGTCTTGTTTTTCAAACCTCACTGTGGGAGATCCAGGCATCCTCCCTGAGCCAGCTGGCTGCTGTGCCAGGGCCTGCTCAGAGTTAATAATAATCATTAGCTGAATGGTGCTGGGGCCTTACAGCTCCAGATCTCTAAGCACTTGCAAGCTGAGTCAGCCAGCCCTTACCTTCCCCCTCTTCCTGGGCTGCAGATTGTAGCAGAATGGGGTGGGACTTGGGAAAGGAAGGAGTCAGGAGCTTTACCACCGAGCCCTGCCTTGAGGCTTCTCTCCTCTGGGAGCAGGCACTGTAAGTCCTCTCAGTAAATTAGTAAGGCCCGTGCCCCTACCAAAGGTCGAGGTATGTGGGGAACACAGCATATGCTCAGCTGAGCCTGGAGGTGGCAGTGGCAGCTGATGATTCTGAATCTCTAGTACTCTTGCCTTTCCTTCTGTTTCCTGCCTTGGCCTCCAGAGGGTACCCCTGGCCCTGATGCCCCAACCTCTGCTTCTCTAATGCCCTCTGCAAGTTTAGGGAGCAGGAAGTTTTCTGTTTTACTGCCCCTGACGCTCCTGTGCCTGGTTGGCATAAAGATGCCTTTGGCTTGGGAGCTGAGGAAAGCTGCTGTGTGGGTTTTGTCAGCCCCTAACACTGGTTTGGCTGTGGGCAAACCACTTGCTACTTGACCTACCTCACAGGGATGTTGTGAGGGGTAGATGGGAGAATGAATGTTAACAAGCATTGGAAAGTTCAAATCACCGAACAAATGTAAACAGATGGTATTACTGTGTTCTTGTCCTTTTCTTTCTCACTAAGCCAGGCCCTGGGCCCTTTCCAGGGAGACAAGTAACAGTTGTGCAGAACATTGCTCAGAGGTCGTGTTAGCCATCATTAGAGAATATAAACACAAGGTCAGCTCTTATTCACTACTGCCAGAAGTGCCACCAAGGCCATGACTAGAGAGCTCTGCCCTAAGTGCTGTCTATCTGGTGTTTCCAAGTCATAGGGCTGACTACAAATCGGGAGTCAGTACAACTGCCTCAAGGTTTAGGATGAAGTGGTCTTAGGAGCTGCTGGTCACCAGTCTAGCTAAATCTTTCCTCCCTAATTCTGCCCTTCAGAGAGAAAAATGAAGCACACAAGCCAGAAAGGGAGGATCAATAGTAGGGAACTCTACACTGGCACTCAGCCCTCTGGTTTTCCCTGTTGCTTCAGACCCTCATGCCAGGCATGAGTTCAGGGGTCTGTGGCTTGGTTTTTCTTCCCTGTTTCAGGCTCTTGGAGGAGGATCACAGTATCTTCCTCCTCAAAATTACTTACTGGAGTTAACACACACACACACACACACACACACACACACACACACACACACACACAAGCTCTGTTTAAATTTTAAATTAGAGGAAGGATACTTTCCATTCCATTTGTCTGAGAACAGACAGCAGTCTGCCTGGAGTGGATGCCGACGATGCAGAGAGGCAGGAACAGCAGCATGGATGCTTGAATATTCGCTTTTCATCTTAATTGTTTTTCTGTCCTGGGATCCAGGAATGAAACACTAGTCGGGCATTATGCGCACAGTCTCAGCCATTCTCTCCAGCACGCAGGCACAAAGACAGGCTGAAAGGTGGGAGAATCCTGCCCTGAAATTCTCTGGGGGGTGTTTGGAAGTAAATGGTCTTAGCACTGGGCTGGGCTTAACACAGATACAAGTTACCTCCACCAGGACAACACTTCCCCCCACCGGCAGCCAGAGAACAACAGTCATGTGTGTGTGTGTGTGTGTGTGTGTGTGTGTGTGTGTGTGTGTGTGCGCACACACACAGGCACGCGCTAGGGATTGAACTCAGGGGCATTCTACCTCTGAGCTACACCCCCAGCCCTATTTTATTTTTTATTTTGAAACAGGATCTCACTAAGTTGCAGAGGGCCTCTCTAAGTTGCTGAGGCTGGCTACAAACCTGTGATTCTCCTGTCTCAGTCTCCCAAGTACTGGGATTATATGTGCCACCATGCCTGGCTACAACAGTCCATTTTAAATCCACTGCTACTGTCAGAATTTCTCTGGTTTTGTCTTTTGCTGTACTGGGGATTGGACCCCCACTGAGCTACTTCCCCAGGCCTTTTTAGGGGGGCACAGGGGACTGAACCCAGGTCATTCTACCTTTGATCTACACCCCAACCCCCCCTTTTTCTATTTTGAAACAGGGTCTCACTAAGTTGCAGAGGGCCTTGCTAAATTGCTGAGGCTGCCAGGCATGGTGGGGCACACTTGTAATCCCAGTACTTGTGAGGCTTGAAACAGGATTGCAGATTCAAGGACAGCTTCAGCAAATAGATGCTCATTAACCTAGCGAGACCCTGTTTCAAAGTAAAAATAAAATGGGGCTAGGAGTGTAGCTCAGAGGTAGAATGCCCCTGGGTTCAACCTCCAGTGCCACACAAAAAAAAGAAAAATTGCTAAGGCTGGCCGTGAACTTGTGAACCTCCTGTCTCAGCCTCCCAAATAGCTGGGATTACATTGTAAAGTTTTTAATCTCTCTTAAAAGCACTTTAAGGAATTTCAGACTATTCTGTGGTATCCTGGGAGTCAATTCTGTCTCACAGAGTGTAGATGAGCAGCTCCCTAACACCCCTATCTTTAAAGCAGATTCCCAGTTATCTCTCAGAGCATACTAAGGATGCCTGTTTCTGCTGAGGCCCACACACTATGACCAAATGAGGGAGCAGTGGGAGGCAAGGGGAAGCAGATAAAGTATTACCCAATTCCAGGCCTCCCCAACCTGTGTGTGCATTTGTGCAGACACACATCCTGCCCCGTTATATATGCCAGTGTCAAGTGTACCTGGAAGTCCTACTGCAAGGCTGCATGCCCTGGCTTACTGAAGGGAAGGCTAGTTCTCTCAGGCCATGGTTCCGCACCCTCTCTACTGCAGGGACAGTAACCATGCTAACATAGACTAGAAGGCCTCAGGGCAGGTTTAGGCATCTTCACCATTTGATATTCCTCCTGTCAGTCTATAAACCTGATGAAGGAGCTTAATTGATAGCTGCTTTAGCCTGCTTCTCTCGAGACCTAGGAGTGAAAGCACCTAGCATAGATTCACTGTGGTCTGACCAGAAAAACCAACTGTCCTACTGCAGGGGGGCCAGAACCTTTTCTGCTACATGGATAGGAAAAGTGAAGACAAGATAAGTGATACAAATACAGAAAGGGGAGGAATCAAGAGATGAGGTGGAAGAAAGACCAGGTGCTACAGCTCATGCACTGAACTCTCACTTTTCTGCTCTAAAAGGCAACAGTCACACTAACTTCCCGAATACCCCCTGTAGTGCTAGGAAAGTGCTGCAAGACATGGCCCACAAAATTGCCCATCTTGGCCAGAGTGTAGGGAACTTCTGGTGGTTTAGGGGTAGAGCAGGGCAGGGAGAGTTGAAGAGATAAATTCATGGACTTCCTTGGGATAATGGAGAGAGGAGTATCAATGTTCAGGCTAAGAGACAGGGTTTGGCACAGGCCAACATTAGAAGGGAGAACTCTTGAGTAGTCTTCCCCAGCCTCTTTACCTCTTCATCCTTTTGGCCAAACTGTCAGCCATAACAAAAACTGCTTTGCAAAGATGAAAAACGGTATACATGCGGACTGTGGGAGAGCTCTGATACAAACATCTATCATTTTACTGACTGCCAAGGTTGATGTGGCTGGTCGTGAAGTGTCTCTATCCCTCACTGGTTCAATTGTTCCTCCTGAAGTGAAAAAGGCAACTTTTCAGAAAGACGAGGATATAACCTTTGGTGAAGATTTTATAAATGTTGGGTAATTACACAAATTCCAATTCTTTTCATTTCTTTTTTCCTTATAACATGTTCTCTTCCCCCTTTGGAATCTACCATGACAATCCCCTTCTGGAAGTACTATAAGAGTAGCCAAAGAATACAGAATGAAGTTTAGAATGATAGGCTATATCTATACCAAAAAAATGAGGATTGCATTATTCCCCTTCCATGCAATGCCCAGAACACACCAAACTGTCAATGAATATTAATCTGCCCATTAGATAAATAGACTTTTGGCCTAAGGTGACTACTGTTTGCAACATGAAAATATACTGGTATTTTTTTAAAAATGTAGCTGGGCACACCTGTAATTCCAGTACTTGGGAGGCTAAGATAGGAAGATCACAGGTTCGAGGCCAGCCTCAGCAACTTAGCAAGACCTAGTTTCCAAATGAAAAAAAAATAAAAAGGGCTGGGGATGTAGCTCTGAGGTAGAATGCCCTTGGGTTCAATCCCCAGTACTTCTCCTCCAAAAAAAAAAAAAAAAAAGTTGTGAAAGTGAGCTGTTTTTCCACCATTAAAAAAAAAAAAATCCAAGTATTTCCCCATAGTATTATCTAAAATTTTTGTTGTTGTTGTTGTTACTGGGGCTTGAACCCAGAGGCATTCTACCTCTGAACTATTCCCCCAGCCCTTTTTAATCTTTTTTTTTTTTTTTTTGAAACATGGTCTTGATAGGTTGCTGAGGCTGGTCTCAAACCTGCAATCCTCCTGTCTTAGCCTCCCAAGTCCTGGAATTACAGGCATGAATCACCATGCCCAGCTAGACTCTTAAGAGAACTCTGCAGGGGAGCAATCTTCCTCCCCAAGGCCCCAGGAAACCTTTACCATCTACAAGTCTTATCCCTGGTCATAGTATTTCTAAACTCTTGCCTGCTGATGCCTCAGTGACATTTCTTTTAAGAATCTGTCTTAGAGGTTGGCAAACTACGGTCTGCTCGTCAAACCAGCCCCACTGCCTGGTTTTGTATGGTCTGTAAGCTAGACACAGTTTTTGCAGTTCCGAGTGGCTAGAAAAACTCAAAGAACACATTAAAATTATATAAAATTCAAATTTCAGTGTCCATAAATAAAGTTTTATTCATTGCTATGATTGGGCTATGGTTTGAGTGTGTACCCCAAAGGTTCATGTACTGGAAGATTGGTCCCCAGTGTGGTGGTGTTGAGAGGTGGGACCTAGCAGGAGGTAATTAGGTCGCTGGGGACATCACCTTTGGAAGAGACTCTGGTTAGGTCTACAACAGCAAGTTGTGGTGAAAAGAGCAGGCGTGGCCCCTGAGTCTCTCTGGCTTCCTGCCTCACCATGTGTTCTCTTCCACATATTCTCCCACCATTGTAATGCCATTCACCAAGAGGTCCTCACCAGAGGCCAATCCAGTGGAGCCAGCTGACCTTGGACTTTCATGCTCCAAAACTGCAAGATAAATAAACTTCTCTTCACAGAACCACATCATTCATGTACTAGCTGTGGACGCCTTCCCTGCTGGAGTGGCAGTTGAGGTATAACAGACTGTGGCCTACAAAGCCTAAAATACTGTCTGGCTTGTGACAGAAAAAGTATACTGACCCCCTAGTTTATCTTAATGCCTAGAAGTGGATTTCACCCATGCGCTTATAACAGCACTGAAAGATTCTCTCCCTAGACAGGCCACACCTTTCTGAGATACAAGTGAACCCCACCCACAGGCTGAAAAGATAAATAAACCAGCCACAGACTATGCCAGAACAGAGACTCAAGCCAGGTTTAATGGTCATTGTCTAGTTTTCAGAGCCTAGAGGCTCTGAGATTTACCAGCCTGATGTACACAAGGAGGAAGAACAGGGTCCTGGACATAGGAGAAGGAAGTACAGAGGTAAGAAAGAACACACACAAAACTAGAATCAGTCGGCTTTGCTCTCCCCAGCTGGGGTGTACCCTCTCCTAGCCCCTTCCAGGTAGCCCCACAAATACAGGCAAAGAAAAAATATCACAAATAATTACACAGATTATAGAGCCCTGTCATATTCTGTCTCCAGGGACACCTGCTTCCTGGGGAGATAGTCTGGTTTATGGGTGCAGGGTAGGGTGAGGGTAGGAGGTGATGTCTCAATCTTTTCTTATAACCACACCTGGCAGTTTTCTACCCAGGGTTCTGGTAAGCTTACCTATGCTAAGTATTCAATCCCCCAAGTAGAAAGCCACCTTTTGGTTCTATCAACTACTAAGGGGAAGGGCTACTAAGTTAAACCTCTTGATGGGGCAGCTGGGCACATCCTGTGGGTGTCTCAAAGTAGGAGCCCAACTAGTGGATACAGTAGGGAGATTTAGAGCTGGAAGGTAGGACTTAGGAAGAAAAGGGCCTTCCTAGTCCTAAGGAGCTCAGTTAGAATGCCCCAGAAGGCCTGCTTCATTTGACATTCATTTTAAAGCATTCCAGAGCCCTAGATGGTGCTAAGAGGGGAAACTGCAGCTTGGAGAGAGATTTTCCCATGTTTACTAATAAATCCTGGATCCCATAGCTCAGGTGACAAAATGATCAGAAGTCTCTGGAATATAGCCAGACAACTTTTCTCTCCTACCTTTGTCTTATCAGGGCAGTTAACAGAGGAAGAGCAATTCATAGCTGCTTGGTCCCCTGCCAGCTTCCTTCTGGGTCCTTCTGTGCCCTAGTTCCAGCTTATGTCATGTATGTAGTCTGTATGGAAGGCTTTCTGGGAGTCTGAAGAACCAGCTAGTGCCTCATCACCCCTTCTCCCGAGGTCTTCAACCCATGATCCTCCTAAACCCAGCCTTTGAAAGAAGTGATTCAGAGCCATGGAGACATGGGTGAAGATAAGTACAAGTTAGTGTAGCTGAGGAACCTGGCATGGTCACCATCTCTCCTACAGCAGAAGAAAACTGTGTGCTTGAAGTTGTGCACATAGGTGGAGACCATCCTGGGAGTGGCATGAGTGGGGAAATTAGATTCGCTGTCCTGGTGGAGGTGAAGGTGTTGCTGTGCATGCATACCTATGAGCATGCAAACCTACGAGCATGCAACTACTTGAGGAAAATTGCTGCACCTCTCTCGTGACAAAACTAGATTACTAATAAAGGATGGACAGCTGCCATAAGATCCCAGGGACAGATAAGGGAAAGGTGTTGACTTCCAGTCCCCCTCCCCAATCTTAATAGGCAGCTTAAGAGTCATGCCCTCCTAGCAAGCAGCCCTCACCCACAGGTAAATAACACCTCTCAGAACCCAAAAAGCAGGTCAGAAAACTAGAGACCTTGGAGAACTTCCAATGGACAGGAAACATGGGAGAGAAGACACACTGAAAAAGACCAACATCAGAGAACATCTTCACCTTTGCCCTGTTCATCCCTCTGCCAAAGCTCAGAGCAACTACCTCCTGGGCCTGCAGTATGGTCAAAGGGAGAAGTTAAAGGAGCAGTCATCTCCATAGTATTCCCCAACCCTGGATGGAACCAAATGTTGGGATAGTTCTTCCTTTCTCTCGCCTGATAAGCACAACTGCACAGACCACTGGCTGAGAGGAATGGGTAACAGAACTTTCCTTCTGAAAGTTTAGTGCCACCAACTGCTTCTGCTACAGGATTGCCTTGTGGAAAGGGCAGAAACCTAAGCTGCATTCCAAACTGCTGTTCTGAGACAGAGACCACCCAATTCCAACTCCTCAGATGACAAAACTCCATGCTTTGCTTTGCAGCAAGAGCGAGATCTCTGAGAGAATGAGGTAGCCTTGTCAACATAGAGGAGGTACACATTGGATCCCTCCATCTCCAAGCTCAGTCTAACCCAGCTGGGGCCAGACTTTCCTAGACTCCTTCCTTTGCAGAGCAGCATGTTAGGGAAAACTCAGAATCTCACCTGAGCTGCATAGAGACTGAATGAAGAGACAGCATATACAGACAATCAGGTCCAGCTGGCTGCTACATCTTCCTTTCAGTGAGAGTAGGTCCATGGATCACATCTGTGGCAGGCCCTCCATAAAAGCTTTGCCTTCAGCAGCCCCCAACCCAGTCTAACACACAGGTGCTGGGAATCAAATGTTCACCAAAGGTTTCTCCAAGCAGGGGAAAAGCTTAACTGGAGTTCACCACCACCCCCTCTACAAATTTTGTGCTGGCACCTGTGCTGTGATGGTGACCCTTCCGTTCATGCTGTACCCTTCTTGACACGGGTCCCAGGACATGACGTAGACACCACATGTCACACTGCTGCCATAAATAACAGGCAACAAGCCAGGTTACTGCAAAGACCTATCCACCCAGGGCTCATGGGGAAAGAGGGCTCTAGTGGGAAGTCTCACAGTAGCTTTGGGGGAATGCTATTGATCCAGGGCTCAGCCTTTTCTTGACTCATTTTCCAAAGGTTTCCAATTCCCCAGCTGTGAAGTGTGACTTCCTGACCAAAGAAGATACTGAAGCTTTCCCAATGTGGCTCCTGTGGAGGCTCCCCCAACACACACAACTTCAGAGGTGTGGGTGGGAAGAGACAGAAAATACATTGTTTTTGCACATGGTTTTCTCTAAGGAGCTAGGGATGACCTCAAAAAAGTTTAGGGAATCTGCTCTTCCCCTCACCCCTCCTGTATTTCCATTCAGCTCAGACACGCTCCTCTTCTTCTACCACACTGAGAATTGCCAGGGCTTTGGGTAGGGGTGTAGCATCTGCCTGAGCATTAACATATCCATATTTGAAACTCCTGGCAGCCACACCCTCACTGAGATCTTGCCTGCTCTTGTACCTGTGACCAATTCCCTGGAGGTCAGGAGGAACCCACTCCCTTGGGCAACCAGCCCTCTCTTCCATCCCCTCACATCCTTCAAGGGGTGCATTACCTCTCCTGGGGCAGAATCTCCCCACCAACCTATCCTGCTCACACCACAATGGGTGTATCAGAGAAGACCGAGCTGACCGATTCCGGATCTGACATCCTCCGTTGGCCCTTGCCTGATGCCTCGGGCACTGGCAGGGTGTTGCCTGGCTTGAGCTTGCCATTTTGACCCTGCCCAGGTCCAGCAGGTTCCAGGAAGGCCACCCGCCGGTCGAAACCATCATCTTTGTCCCCACCAGCCATAGGATCATGGTTGGGTGTGGTACTAAGCATAGAAGAGCTGAGGCTGTCTCCTTGATGACTGGAGGGCTTCTCTACACCCCGACACCAGCAGCGGCAAGGGGTGAGGTACAGGTATATGAGGACCAGGACCACACTGAGGATACAACCCACTAGGGTGGTGTATGCTGTATTGAGGGTATCATGGTGTCCGTGCAAGGTGAAGTTGTATACTTTTAACTCCACAGACAGTGTCTCGTTGAAAGTCTCCCCCATGGCATAGCAGGTATACACACCCCCGTCCTCAACCTGCACTTGCTGGAAATGAAGACTGCCATCCTTGGACACTCTCACTGTACCATTGGCCACCTCGTCTAGCACCCGCTCGTTGCTTGGTGTCACCCATACCTTGGTCATCCCCTGCTGCTTGGTGTCACACTTGATGGTCAAGGTGTCACCCAGGTGGGCCTCCCAGGCACTCTCCTTGTACTCGCTGCAGTTGAGGAAACTCAGGTTGAAGACATTGTGCAGCTTCTTGAAATGCATGCAGTACAGATCCTCCTGAAAGTCCATCACAGAGCTCAGCTGCCGGTACTGCCAGTGTGAAAAGAGCTGGTAGAGCTCGCAGTCGCACTGCAGTGGGTTGTTATGGAGGTACAGCCCGTTCTTGATCCAGGCGGGCAGCTTCTGCAGGTCGGTCAACGGCAAGTTATTGAGCTTGTTGGAAGAGAGATCCAGGAGAGTTAGTTTGGGCAACTTGGCTCCTTCCTTGACCAGTTCTAGAGGGAAGCGGGAGATCTGGTTCTGGCTCAAGTAGAGTTTCTGCAGCTGGACCATGTCATCAAAGGCGTAGCGGTCCACGGCGACGATGTGGTTATTGTAGAGCAGCAGTACCTCCAGTGCTTGCAGTTCGCTGAACAGGAACTCATCCAGCGTTCTCAGCTGGTTGGAGGAGAGGTCCAGGTAGCGCAGGTTGGGAACAGGGGAAAAGGCCTCAGAGGAGATGAAGTGCAGGTGGTTGTGGCTCAGCAGCAGGGAATGAAGGTGGGTCAGGGGCGTTGGTGTCCACTCGGCCCGCAGTCGGCTCAGGTTGTTGTGGCTGAGGTCCAGTAGTGCTGTGTAGCTGGGCAAGGAGTGGGGCACATTGGGCAGCTGCTGCTTGGAGCAGCTGAGGATGTTGCTGGCGCACAGGCAGGCGGCAGGACAGCTAACCACTGGTCGGCCGGCTCTGGCCACCTCAAAGAGGAGCAGAAACAAGGACAGCAGCAGGAGCCAGAGGCCTCGCAGGTCAAGCTGGGGTTGCATAGTGTCACTAGGGAGGGCAAAGAAGGCCACAGAGACGATCTGGGAGGGAGTCACCCCGGCATGTTCTGGTGGGGCACGAAAGGGTCACTTTCACTACAGGCTTGAGAGAAAGAGGACGGGTTTGTTGTCACCAGGAACTGTGGAGGGAAGGACCAACACTCCCCCTTTCCCCTCCCATCCTGCCCTCACCCCCGTTGGGCTAGAAGAGAGTAGAAGAGATGCTGGGTAGTTCCCAGGCACCATACAGGGAGGCAATGGGCTCAAAATACTGTGGCAAAAGAGGAGGTGGCACAGGGCCCCACTGGGCTGGGGTCATGGGCAGAGGACGAGGGTATGCATGGGATGTCCGGGACTGTTGGGGGTCAATGGTATGGCCAGCTGTGGGGTTTGGAGGTGGAGTCAGCAAGGCCTTTGGGGAGGAGCTGAGGGAAGGTCAACAGGGCACTGGGCTGGGTAGGGTGAGTCCGGATGGGGTTGAGGGTCCCTGGGGCCTGTGGGTCGTGCCCCCCCCCGGGAACCTGGTCACTGCACCTGCTCGGCGAGGATGCGTCTCAGCCCATGGCCAGTCCGGGAGCTCCGTCGCGGCCTCCCCCGGCGGCGCCTCACTGGCCGGCCTGTCACGGCGCCCGCCCTACGCAGGGGCCCGCGCCGGGCAACAGCGCCTCCCGGGGACTTGTCGGGCTCCGCTCCGCTCGCCGCGCCGCCGCCTCTACCGCTGCGCCCGCCGGAGCCCACCGAGCACGACCGCAGCCTCCGGGTCCGCGGGCCCGGCGTGGAGCGGTGCGGGGAACGGGAGGCGCCGCGATGCCAGCGAGGGAGCAGCGTGGGGGCAGCGAGCACCGCGCGCGCGCCCGTCGCCGCCGGAGCCTCGGGGCGCGTGCGCGCGGCGGGGGCGGGGCGCACGTGCGTGTGTTTGTGTCGGAGCCCGCCCGGCGGACGCGCGCAGGGTTGCCGGCCCCAGTCCACCCGCAGGGTGGTTCTCTCTGTGAACCTGTCCTGGGCGCTCAGCTGGTGTTGAAAACGGCCAGGAAGGGAGACCCTGGCCCTTTAGACTCATCTCCTTCCTCCGACCTTCCTCCACCTTCTTCCATCCCTCTCATCCCCTCAGTACCTCTCCCCAATTCGAACCCTATCTCAGGGAAAGTATGTTTAACTGGAGTGAATTCGCTGCAACAACTCCCGGGCAAGCAGCAGCACATGCTTTAATTTTATTTTTAATTTTTCCAAATTAAAGAAATCAACTCAGCTCCCGCCTGTCAGTGTTGGCGGGAAATTCATTAGTCACGTTTGAGATTTCTCTTCCCTTCTCTCTAGGGCTGTAAAGTCCCCCAAATTGGGGGAAAGGTTCTTTTTGTTTAATTTTGCTTTTCTCTCCAGTCTTGATGCCCCTAGTCCCTTGAGGTAGCGCTGAAGGGTACCTCTCTACAGCCTGCCAGTCAGGTGGGCATGAGTGGGGGAAGGGAGGTATGTCTTCAGTGTCTCAGGCCCCGGGATCCTTCTTCCCCAGACACTCCATGCAGTTCTCAACACTCCATCCCCTAAACACACAGTATAGATTGCACACAAACCAGGGACAGTTTTCCATTCCTGGAAGCTCCAAAACCCTTCCCAGCCTGAAGGACGGAACTCTTCCCTTAGGTGTGACCACTTGCCCTCCTCCTGAACCCATTCTAGCTCTTTCTCCTCCCTGGACGGAGCAATTCCAGTAGAGTTTCTTTCTCTATTACCTAGTTTTCAAGATAAAGACCAGTGGTGGGTGGGATCTCTTCTCTAGGGTGGTCCCTGTAACACAAAAGAAGCTGTTAAACAGTGTCTATTGTTGAGGGTTGGGAGTGAGGGGGAATGGGGTGTAGGAAGAGCCAAGACCTTATAATTCAAGATTTTAGCTATTCTTGATATGGTGGACCTTGAGGGAGAAATTACCATTTTATTCTTTCTAGTCTCTTAAAACAGCAAGTCCACGACTGAAATTAATGTCTCAATAGATTAGCCTGCTAAGAGTTTTAAAAAGAAAGAATTTATATCTGTCACATATGTTTTACCATGAATTTAAGTGGATGTATTATCTCTTCGAGGGGAATTAGCATGTTAAACTTATGCATGGTGTGAAAAGGTCTTTCTTTTCCCATTCTTTCCAGGTATCTGTGAAAAGACAGAGAGGTTTTTTGTTTATTTGTTTTGAGAGCAGGGAAGGAAGAGTTCTGAAATCACACTGTATTACTTTATCACTTATCTATTGCTGAATAGCAAATTACCCCCAAACATAGT
The DNA here is from genome assembly GCA_004027655.1 of Graphiurus murinus. Classification (NCBI taxonomy): domain Eukaryota; kingdom Metazoa; phylum Chordata; class Mammalia; order Rodentia; family Gliridae; genus Graphiurus; species Graphiurus murinus. Next base: position 23,754 of record PVLC010024830.1, read on the forward strand.
GACTTACTACAACAATATGATTGTCCTTCAGTTTCTCTTGGTCAGAAATTTGGGAAAGACATGGACAGTCATGGCTGAGAGGTTTCTCATGCAGTTGTGTATAGGTGTCAGATGGAGCTACAGTCATTCGAAGACTTGACTGGGGGCCAAGGGATCAACTTCCACGAAGACTGTCTTACATGGATCCCTGGCTATGGGCAGGAAACCTCAGGACCTCTCCACAAGACTGCTTGTGTGACCTCAACAGCATGATATCCAACTGCCCTCAGAGCAGGAGATGCAAGAGGGAGCAAGAAGGAAGTCACAGTGACCCAGCTCTTTGTGAGGATATGCCAGTTACCTCCACTTTGGTCACATAGACAAACCTCTATTCATCATGGATTCAAACCCAAGGGCATGAATTCCAGAAGGAGAAGATCCTTGGAGGCCATCTTGGCTGTCACACACATCATCTCTGAAATCCCACCTTTTTTTTTTTTTTTTTT
>PVLC010024831.1:0-24227 GCA_004027655.1 Graphiurus murinus
TTGGGAGGCTGAGACCAGAGGATCCGGATTCGCAGCCAGCCTCAGCTACCTAGTGAGGCACTCCGCAACTTAGTGAGACCCTGTTTCAAAATAGAGAATAAAAACTAGGGCTGAGGGTGTAGCTCGGAGGTTGAATGCCCCTCAGTTCAATCCCCAGTACCGCAAAAAAAAAAAAAAAAAAGGAAAAGGGAGGCAGTATGACACTCAGAATGGCAGCTGACAGGTGTGCGGTCTGAGAGGAGATGGCTCTTACCTGTTTAACTGAGGGTCATGTAGCGCAATTCCCCACTCTCTCTTTTTTTTTTTTTTGCGGTACTGGGGATTCAACTCAGGGGAATTCTACCTCTGAGCCACACCCCCAGCCCTATTTTTTATTCTTTACTTTGAAACCGAGTCTCACTAAGTTGCGGAGTGCCTCACTAGGTAGCTGAGGCTGGGCGAGAACCCGGATCCTCCGGTCTCAGCCTCCCGAATGCTGGGATTACAAGCGTGCGTCACCACACCCGGCTCCTACTCTCTTTTATTTATCTATTTTTTTTCTTTCTTTTTTTTTTTGCAGTACTGGGGATTGAACCCAGGGGCATTCTTCCCCCAGCCCTATTTTTTTATTCTTTATTTTGAAACGGTCTCATTAGTTTGTGTAGGGTCTCACTAAGTAGCTGAGGCTGGTCTTGAAACTATGATCCTCTAGTCTCAGCCTCCCAAGTACTAGGATTGCAAGTGTGCCCACCACCCCTGGCACCTCTGAGCTACACTCCCAGTCCTTTTTATTATTTGGAAATAAGGTCTCACTTAGTTGCTGAGGCTGGCTTTGAACCTGTGATCCTCCCATCTCAACCTCCCAAGCACTGGGATTACAAGCGTGTGCCACCATGCCTGACTTGTAGTTCATTTTTTGGTATCATGGCGTTTGTGTCGTACCTCACTGCTGTGATGGGTTTGGGCTCAGTTTGGGCAGCTTTCCAGTCAGTAAATTTTTCTCATGTTTCTTTTTTCCCCAACTTGATTTCTAGAACTCTCCTGTTACCTGAGACAGTATGATCAGGAACAAGGAAGGCATGGAAAGTACATTGCAGTTGCCTACTGCAGGGTGTCAGGTATGTTGTTCTGTAACTTGCTATCCAACTGGGAATATCCCTTTGCCCAGGAACTTCTGAAATTCAATCTCAGACTCTCCTCCAGCACTAATTTCATGTGCATTATTCATAATTGTAGCTTTATTTCCTTTAATACAAAATAAACATAAGTGTGACAATCATTCAGGTGGGCTGATCTTAAGAGGAAGTGATGTTTCATCCACAGTGAGGCAGTAAGTCCCATGGCAGGTTTCCTCCCCAGGATGAGAGAACTAGAGTATTGGTATCTCTCAAGGGCTTCTCTGTTTCTGGCTGTCCTGTGTGGTGGTATACTGGTGTGTGGACTCCTCCAGAGGAGTTCCAGTTTGGAGGGTAGTTATAAAAAGAGAACTAACCAGACACAAAGAGCTCAGAGGAGGACATCCTCTGGGAGCACCCAGTGTAGCACTTTGCCCTTGCTCCCTGTTAAGTCTTTTGCTTGGGATGGTTCTTTATGCAGGTGTGGACAGATGACCCAGGAAGCAGATTGAGAGCAGAGCTAGTGTTCCTTGGCCTGACTAGAGAGCTCAGCCTCTCACTGGAATGCTGTGGGCAGGCATTTGGTGCATGCCTTGAACACAAGGAGATTTAAATAATTTTTAAACATTCAGGAGAAAACTGAAAATGACTTTTACACCAAGACGTTAAGAAACTATTTGTGGTTGTCTTAATAAACTTGAAAAAACTGGATTCGTGAAGGCCCAGAGTTTTGAGGAAGCTCCTTAAAGGATTACATGCAGCTCAGCTGAACTGAGGGGAAAGTAGGCAGTGTTGGCCTTGGGCTGGCTGCTTGGTGGAATGTGGATGCTGTTTGTGGACTGGGGGGATCCCAGTAGGAGGTATGGGTGAAGATAGGCCCAGCAGAACTAAAATAGACAACTGGTTGACAAGGCTGGTACAGTTGAGGAGCCAGAACTTTCTGCGAGGTGACATTGTAGGCCCAGTGCTACTGAGAAGCTAGGCTGCCTCGCTGAAAAATGAATTGGTGAGAAATCACTATGAGCTCTGCTTTTTTTTTCTTTTTTTCGTTACTAGGGATTGAACCTTGGGGCATTCTACTTCTGAGCTATACCCCCAGCCCCCCCCCCTTTTTTTTCTTTATTTTGAAACAGGGTCTCACTAAGTAGCTAAGACTGGCCGTGAACCCAGATCCTCTGGTCTCAGCCTTCCAAGTACTGGGATTACAAGCCTGCGCCACCACGCCCAGCTGCTTTTCTATTTTTTTTTTTTTTTTTTTCGGTACTGGGGATTGAACTCAGGGGCATTCTACATCCGAGCTATACCCCCAGCCCTATTTTTTTTTTTTTTATTCTTTATTTTGAAACCGAGTCTCACTGAGTTGCGGAGTGCCTCACTAGGTAGCTGAGGCTGACCGCGAACCCAGATCCTCCGGTCTCAGCCTCCTGAATGCTGGGATTACAAGCATGCGCCAGCACGTCCGGCTTGCTTTTCTATTACTATGGAAGTTTTAATAGATGTGGAAAAGTAGTTTGGATAGTTGGATGAGTCTGAAAAGAAGGAGATAAATGACACATTTAAAACAGACTGGGAAACCTTCAAAATAAGCACCGGAGCATGGTGGTGCAAACCTGTAATCCCAGCTACTGGGTAGACTGATCACAAATTCAAGGCTAGCCTGAGTAATTTAGTGAGATCCTCCAAGGCTGGAGCTGGATGGTGTGGTGTGTGCTGGTAATTCCAGTATTTGGGAGGCTGACACAGGAGGATAGAGGTTCAAAGTCAAGGTTCACTGGTAATTTAGGAGACCCTGTTTCAAAATAAAAATAAGGGCATGATGGTGCATGCCTGTAATGCCAGTACTTTGAAGGCTGAGACAGGAAGATAACAGGTTGGAGGATTGCCTCAGCAATATAGTGAGGCTCTGAGCAACCTGGATTGAACCAAGGGGCATTCTACCTCCAAGCTACACCCCCAGGCCTTTTTTTTTTTTTTTTAAACAGAGTCTCACTATGTAGCTGAGGCTGTCCTCGAACCCAAATTCTCCTGTCTCAGCCTCCCAAGTACTGGGATTACCAGCATATGCCACCACACCCGCCTAAGACCTTGTTTTTAAATTAAAAAAAGGGCTGAGGTTACAGCTTAGAGGTAGAATGCCCCTGCAATCTCTTCCTATTACCACAAAAAGAAAGAAATTAATTGTGGCTTGGTTGTTCTTTCATCTTTTAAAGTCAAGCATATGGAATCAGGTGTGGTAGTGCAAGCCTGTAATCCCAGTACTTAGGAGGCTGAGACAGGAGGATCACAGGTTTGAGGACAGCCTCAGCAAGTGGTAAGGCTCTCATCAACCTAGAAAGACCCTGTTTCAAAATAAGGAATAAGGCTGAGGGTGTAGCTCAGAATGCCCCTGGGTTCAATCCCAAGGGCCACCCAAAACAAACAAACCCCCCCCCAAATGTATGTTTTCAAAACTTTATGGTGTCAGCCTCCTAAGAACTAGGATTACAGATATGCACTACCATCCTCAGGTATAGTCCTTTTTGTGTGTGTATGTGTGTGTGGGGGGTATTGGGGATTGAACTCAGAGGCATGCACCCCCATTGTATTTCTTTTTTTTTTTTTTTTTTTTTTTTGCAGTACTGGGGATTGAACTCAGGGGCATTCTACCTCTGAGCTATACCCCCAGCCCTATTTTTTATTCTTTATTTTGAAACTGAGTCTCACTAAGTTGCGGAGTGCCTCACTAGGTAGCTGAGGCTGGCCGTGAACCCGGATCCTCTGGTCTCAGCCTCCCAAATGCTGGGATTACAAGCGTGCGCCACCACGCCCGGCTCCCCATTGTATTTCTTAATTGGAAACAGGATCTCACTAGGTTGATGAGAGTGTCATTACTTGCTGAGGCTGTCCTTGAACTTGTGATCCTCCTATCTCAGGCTCCCAAGTACTGGGATTACAAGCATGCACCAACACACCTGGCTGAGTTATTGTCTGTGATGCTAAACCCTTAATAGTTTTATCATACACACACACACACACATTTATATGTATATAGAACATGTCTTTTTTTTTTTTTTTTTTTTTTTTTGGTACTGGGGTTTGAACCCAGTGGCATTCTACCTCCAAGCTATGCACCCAGCTGATTTTACTTCTTTATTTGGAAACAAGTTCTCACTAGGTTTCTGAGAGCCTCGCTGTGTTGCTGAGGCTGGTTTTGAATCTGCGATCCTCCTATCTCAGCCTCCCAAGTACTGGGATTGCAAGCATGTACCACCACACGTGGCTTTTTTTTTTTTTTGTCAAGGGGAGGGAGGTGTACTGGGCTATATCCTGGGGGCCTTCTATCTCTGGGTCACACCCCCAGATCTTTGTTATTTTTTTATTTGGAAACAGTCTTAGTTGATGAGAGCCTCACTAAGTTGCTGAGACTGGCTTTAAACCTGCCCTCCTCCTGTGTCAGCCTCCCAAGAATTGGGATTACAAATGTGCACCACCAAACCTGGCTATTAACATGTCTTTTTGATGTACCTAGTAAAGGCCTTATATTGGTATCTCTTGATCCTTTGTCAATTTTTTTTTTTATTAATGTGCACCACCACACCTGGATATTAACATGTCTTTTTGATGTACCTAGTAAAGGCCTTATATTGGTATCTTTTGATCCATTGTCAATTTTTTTTTTTTTTTTTTTTTTTTTGGTACTAGGAATTGAACTCAGGGGCGTTCTACCTCCGAGCTATACCCCCAGCCCTATTTTTTATTCTTTTATTTTGAAACTGAGTCTCACTAAGTTGCGGAGTGCCTCACTAGGTAGCTGAGTCTGGCCGCGAACCCGGATCCTCTGGTCTCAGCCTCCCGAATGCTGGGATTACAAGCGTGCGCCACCACGCCCAGCTGTCAAATTTTTTTTGCTACTACTAAAATACAATTCCTAACTTCATTTTTCATGCCTCTCACTATTAGAGGGAAATAGTTTGGATAATTATTTTAGGTCATAAAATGTAGCTTGAGAGCCGGGTGTGGTGGTGCACGCTTGTAATCCCAGCGTTTGGAAGGCTGAGACCGGAGGATCCGGGTTCGCAGCCAGCCTCAGCTACCTAATGAGGCATTCTGCAACTTAGTGAGACCCGGTTTCAAAATAAAGAATAAAAAATAGGGCTGGGGGTATAGCTTGGAGGTAGAATGCCCCTGAATTCAATCCCCAGTACCGCAAAAAAAGAAAAAACAAAATGTAGCTTGAGCAGTAAGTCTTTTATTTTTCTGTGGTACTGGGCATTAAACCCAGAGGCATTCTACCTTCAAGCTACATGCCTAGCCCAATTTTATTTCTTATTTGGAAACAGGGTCTCACTAGGTTGATGAGAATCTCACTACTTGCTGAGGCTGTCCTTGAACCTGTGATCCTCCTGTCTCAGCCTCCCAAGTTCTGGGATTACAGGCTTGTGCCATCATGCCCAGCTTGAGTGCTAAGTCTCTTAAACAGTAAGGTGTACTTGACCTTTACCCTCTCCCAATTTTTCTGCCTTGCATTATGTTATTAATTTCATATATTATAAACATAGAATAATTTCTGTTATTTGATTTTCCCTCCCATATCTCTTCCAAATGAACTGAATTTATTTAAAAATGCTTCTGACACTTTCTTTTTTTTTTTTTCGGTACTGAGGATGGAACCTGGGGGTATTCTACCTCCAAGCTACAGCCCCAGCCCTAGTTTTTTTTATTCTTTATTTTGAAACAGGGTCTCACTAAGTTACGGAGAGCCTCATGAAGTTGTTGATGCTGGCCGTGAACCCAGATTCTCCAGTCTCAGCCTCCCAAATGCTGGGATTACAAGCGTGTGCCAGCACGCCTGGCCACAGTTTCTTAATCTAATACATAATTCAGAAATTGTTTTTGAACACTAAGTATCTAAGATCCATTCTGTGTAAGACTTGAGCCAAATTCCTCAAAATAAATACTCCTAGAGTGAGTTTTAGTCCACTTTCTCTCCTACATTAGCATGGTTAGACTATCTCTGACTGGATTTGAAAAGTGATAGTAAATGTATACATCTGGCTCAACACTAACTCGTGTGATGTTGTAGACACTGGTGACCTTCAAAGATGTACTTGTGGACTTCACGAGAGAGGAGTGGAAGCTGCTGGACGCTGCTCAGCAGATCATGTACAAAGATGTGATGCTAGAGAACTACAAGAACCTGGTTTCTTTGGGTAAGACTCTGTTTTTGAAGATACATTCATTGTTGTGATTTTTGGCTTTTTAGTACTCAAAAGGTACAGATGCTTGTGCATTTGTCATCAAATGTGAGCCTGAATTTCAGTGGCCTAATTTGGAATGTGGAGCAGGGTTTTTGTACTTCTTTTTTTGGGGGGAAAGATTAAATTTTTAAAAATGCATATTTTCCTTTTTATCCTCACATTGTCAATTTTCTAAGTAATTCCATTGCTGTCAAGGGATTGGAATGAATCTAATCTTCGTGTCTGCCCCAGAGCCCCTCTTGCTCTTACCCAGTCCTTGGTCTTTTACTGTGAACAGGACAACAGCTTCCTAAGCCAGATGTGGTCCTCCAGTTGGAGAAAGGGGAAGAGCCCTGGCTGGTAGAGAGATGGCTTCACGAAGAGACCCATCCAGGTGAGGACCAGCAGGAGCTGTTACGGATGGTGGCCTACGTGGGGCAGAGGGGCAGGAGCCTCTGGAGACAGTTGTGGCTCTCCTCACAGGTCCTCATTTTGAAGGAGGGCTAAGGGTTTCCACGTTTTCTTTCCCTGTCACCAGTCTTCTTTCTGCATTCCTGTCACACATATTTGCATGCAGAGACAGAAGTGTCCTCTTCATTAAAATTGTCTTTCTGAAGCCAGGTGTGGTGGCATACACCTGTAATCCCAGTACTTGGGAGTCTGAGATAGAAGAGTCACAGGTTCGTGGCTAGCCTCAACTACTTAGTGAGGGCCTCTGTAACTTAGTTTGACCATGCTTTTTTTTTTTTTTTCAGTGTCTGTGAGAGGAAAAAACAGATGGATCCTCTTCAGCTGCCATCTATCTTTTCTTGCCATTCCCATATCCCCTACATAAGTACAATGACAGACGGTAACAAAACAGAAGGTGTGATGAAGTCTAGATGTACAAATGGCAGGTTCCCAACACTTTCCTACCTGGGGCCAATATCTGTGTGCATTACTATGTTTTTGTTGATCTGCATATAAAGATAATGAGTCAGGTGTGATGGCACATACCTATATTCCTAGCAGTTAGGAAGCTGAGAGAGGATGATTGCAAGTTTGAAGCAGCCTGGGCAACTGAGCAAGACCCTGTTTCAAAAATAAAAATAGGGCTAGGGTATAGCTCAGAGGTTCGATCCCCAGTAAGCAGACACAGAGACAAAAAATACTGAGAATGTCAAAAAAGCCTTTAGATAATGGAGATGAGAAGAGGAGCAAGCATTTCTGTCTATCTAAAACATAGAAGTGTAGCACTGAGGAACTGGATAGCAGTATAAGTGTGAAATATCTTACAGAAAAGTGTGGTGTTTGAATGACTTTAAGAAACAAAAGATAGCCAGGTGTGGTGGCACATGCCTGTAATCCCATTACTTTAGGGTTAGGAAAGGGACCACAGGTTTGAGGCCAGCCTAAGCAACTTAGCAAGGTCCTCAGCAACTTGGTGAGATCCTATTTCAAAATAAAACATGAAAATGGAATTGGGGAGCCAGCACACTTGTAATCCCAGTACTTGAGAGGCTGAGACAGGAGGATCACAGGTTTGTGGCCAGCCTCTGCAACTTAGTGAGACCCTCCACAACTTAGATCCTGTTTCAAAATAAAAGAATAAACTAGGGCTGGGGGTGTAACTCAAAGGTAGAATGTCTCTGGTTTCCATCTCCAGTACCAAAAAAAAAAAAAGAAAAAAAATGGATTTGAGGCAGAGCTTGGAGGTAAAACTCTCCTTTAAATCTCCAGTATCCCATCCTCAAAAAAGGAAAGAATGAAGAGTGGGGGAAATGCTGAAGCTGTGTACTGCAAGTTATGAACAGAAGTTGAAAAACAAAAACAATATATTAAGTTAAAAGTGAATATATCGATAGTGTATCTTTTGTGTGTGTGTGTGGAGGGGTAATAGGGATTGAACCTAGGGGCATTCTACCTCCAAGTTACACTCCTAGCCCTATTTTATTTTTATTTTGAAACATGGTCTTGCTAGGTTGATGAGAATCTCACTACTTGCGGAGGCTGTCCTCAAATTGGCGATCCTCTTGTCTCAGCTTCCCAAGTACTGGGATTACAGGCATGCGCCACCATACCCAACTCGATAGTATATCTAATGGATGAATCAGTGTCAGTGAAATCATGCCACTCATTGGTGTGCTGAGCTTGATAAATGAAAAAAGGCACTGTGACTATTCAGTAAACTAGTTGCAGAAATTTAAGGAAAAATGGCACTAAATTTTTTAAGGTTGGTAGTAATAAAGCATCTACCAGCCGGGCGTGGTGGCGCACGCTTGTAATCCCAGCATTCGAGAGGCTGAGACCAGAGGATCCGGGTTCGCCGCCAGCCTCAGCTACCTAGTGAGGCACTCCACAACTTAGTGAGACCCAGTTTCAAAATAAAGAATAAAAAAAATAGGGCTGGGGGTATAGCTCGGAGGTAGAATGCCCCTGAGTTCAATCCCCAGTACCACAAAAAAAAAATAAAGCATCTACCGATGGGGAGGATGGAGCGGTCCATCAACAGTTTGCCTTGGTGTCCCTTATGGTGATCTGTAATTCTGAGCCAGTCTATAATTCTGATAGAAAGTGACTGTTACCGAAGTACACTGCTGCAGTGGTGCAACCCCTGCAGTAATTATGTCTGTCACATACTGACCGACGTGCTCAAGAGTCAACTTGCTTGTTGTAAACCTGCTGTGACAAGGGTTCTGGTTCTCCCTGTTTGAATGGGATGTATTTCACACTAACCCACTGTTATGCTAACAAAAAGGTGTGAACTACCTGGGACTCTTCTGATTGGTTTCATAGGTATTTCATACCAGTGTCTCCTGCCAGCTGCAGGAAAGCTGGGCTGGATGAGGACTAAATTGCTGTGTTACTCCATAATGAGTGTTCTGACAGTCCTCCAGCTGAGGCAGAGGGTGAGAGTCTCTTCTGAAGCAATGTTTATGCCATGTGCTTTTTTTTCAGGGAGGAGTGGGTAACTGGATATTGAACCCAGGGGTGTTCTGCCTCTCAGCTATACTCCTGCCCCTTCTTATTTATTATTATTATCATTTAAATGTTTTTTGGTGTGGTACTAGGAATTAAACCCAGGGTCATTCCTTCCTAGTATGGCTTTTGTCCTTTAGTGAGGTAGCATGTGTGGTAGGAGCACATGGCAAAGTAAAACCACTGCCTCATCAGCCAGGAAACAAAGAGGAAGAGACCAGAGTCCCATTATCCCCTTCTAGAGTTCCCTCAGTGACGTAAGAGCTCCTTCTAGGCCCCTTCCTCATGAAGGCTCCCCTACCTCCCAGTAGTGCCACCGTGTGGACAGTGTATGCACATAGGAAATATGTATGTCAGGAGGATACCTGGCAACAAATAGGATCTTACTTGGATTAGTTAACAGGAATACAACTTTTTCTGTAGGGTTTCTCTTATGCTGCCCCCCTCTGTGGAATCTATTGCCCAACACATTTCACATTTCTTCTTCAGTGCATTGCCTTTCCCTTCTCAGTCTCCATGGAAGTTTTTTTTGTGTGTGTGTGTGTGGTACTGGGGATTGAACCCAGGGGCATTCTACCTCTGAGCTACATTACCAGTCCTATTTTTTATTCTTTATTTTGAATCAGGGTCTCACTAAGTTTCGGAGGGCCTAAGTAGCTGAGGCTGGCCAAGAACCCAGATCCTCCAGTCTCAGCCTCCTAAGTAGTGGGATTACAAGCGTGCGCCACCATGCCTGGCTTTCCATGGAAGTTATTAAACCACGTTTGAAAGCAACTCTCTAGGCATACATATGTTGGCTCTTTGTACATCCTACTGTTTTTATTCTAATACTTCAGTTACATGAGGCTTTTTCATTTTTTTCAGATTTTGAGACTGCAGTTGAAATTAAATCATCAGTTCCCAATAAGAGTATTTCTAAAGATAAACAATCCTGTGACATTAAAGTAGAAGGAATGGGAAGTAAAGATGTCTGGTATTTGTCATTAGAAGATGTTTGGAAATGCAAAAACCAATTGGGCACATATCAAGAAAACCAGGAAAGACATTTGAGGCAAGTGACATTCACCCAGAAGAAGGTACCTCCACAGGACAGGTCCTGTAGAAGTGGTGAGTATGAAGCCAGCGGCCTTCTTCCTGCCCAGCTAGTCCTGAGAGAATATTTCCATAAACGTGGCTCACATACTAAGAGTTTAAAGCATTTTGTGTTTAGTGGGCATCAGGAAAGCTGTGCAGGTCACAGTAGTGAATGTGGTCAAACCTTCTGTGAAAACATTCACCTTATTCAGTTTGCAAGGACTCACACAGGAGATAAATCCTTCAGGTGCCTGGATAACGACAGTTCTCTGCCTCATGGTACTTCCCTTGGTATTTCGAAGGGCATACACAGAGAGAAACCCTATGAATGTAAGGAGTGTGGAAAGTTCTTCAGCTGGCGCTCTAATCTTACCAGGCATCAGCTTATTCACACTGGGGAGAAGCCCTTTGAATGTAAAGAATGTGGGAAATCTTTTAGTCGAAGTTCCCACCTCGTTGGACATCAGAAGACGCACACTGGTGAAGAGCCTTATGAATGTCAAGAGTGTGGAAAGTCCTTCAGCTGGTTCTCCCACCTTGCGGCTCACCAGAGAACGCATACGGGAGACAAGCTGTATACATGCAATCAGTGTGGGAAATCCTTCGTACATAGCTCCAGGCTTATCAGGCATCAAAGGACTCATACTGGAGAGAAACCCTATGCGTGTCCGGAATGTGGGAAATCTTTCAGGCAGAGCACACATCTCATTCTGCATCAGAGAACTCATGTCAGAGTGAGGCCCTATGAGTGTAATGAGTGTGGAAAGTCTTACAGCCAGAGGTCTCATCTTGTTGTGCATCACAGAATTCACACTGGACTGAAGCCTTTTGAGTGTAAAGATTGTGGAAAGTGTTTCAGTCGAAGTTCTCACCTTTTCTCACACCAGAGAACCCACACTGGAGAGAAACCATATGAATGTCATGATTGTGGAAAATCCTTCAGCCAGAGTTCTGCCCTTATTGTGCATCAGAGAATTCATACTGGAGAGAAGCCCTATGAATGTTGTCAGTGTGGGAAAGCATTCATCCGGAAAAATGACCTTATTAAACATCAGAGAATTCACATTGGAGAGGAGACGTATAAATGTAATCAGTGTGGCATTATCTTCAGTAAGCACTCTCCGTTTGTAGTCCATCAAATAGCGCATTCTGGGGAGCAGTTCTTCACATGTAATCATTGTGGAACAGTGCTTGTGAAGAGCCCTACCCTTATTAGATACCAGACAAATACTAGAGAAGGCACTTACTGATGTAGTGAAGATAGAACATCTTTCATCAAGAGCAGTAACTTTATTTTGCATCAGAGAACTCTTGGAGAGAAGCTGTACAAATGGATCTGTGTAGAGCCTGGCATGGGGGTGCACACCTGTAATCCCAGCTGCTTGGGAGGCTGAGACTGAAGGGTTGTAAAATCAAGGCCAGCCCGGGCAGCTTAGTGAGATCCTGTCTCAAAAAAAAAAAAAAAAAAAAAAAAAAATGGAGCTGGGTGAGGTGGCCCACACTTGTAATCCCAGTATTTTGGAGGCTGAGACTGGAGGATCCGGGTTCGCGGCCAGCCTCAGCTACCTAGTGAGGCACTCCGCAACTTAGTGAGACCCTGTTTCAAAATAAAAAGAATAAAAAATAGGGCTGGGGGTATAGCTCAGAGGTAGAATGCCCCTGAGTTCAATCCCCAGTACTGCAATAAGTAAGTAAATAAATAATAAAAATAAAAATGGCTTGGAGTATAGCTCAGTGATATAGCACTTGTCTAGCCTGTGTGAGGCCCTGTATTCCATTCCTGCTTCTGCAGGAAAAAACACAAACAAAAAAACTATGTGGAAATGCTTTTACTCTTATTACCACCCCGTTGCACGTTATAGAATTGGTCCCGGAATGGGAGGGGTACAGCGTTCAGTTCGGTAAACAATTCATATTTTCTGTCCACAGATTTCTATAATAGTATTTGGCATGGGAGCATTATTCACCAAGCCTTAAATGCTAGAATCTGAGAGGATCTGTTAAGTAGGGGAGTTGTTGAGTGATAATACAACTTCATTATTCTTTAGGAAAGATAAACAAATGGAATGAGTGTACCACTATAGAGAGAGTTGCTGTGGTAGGTATAGTCGTTATACCAAAAGATAGAGTCATTGCAGCCAGTTAGTATGCTGTTTATTTGATTGTGCTTGTCTTCTGGAACATTTAATAGCATCTCATATGTGTCTTGTTGAAACCTTGTTTTGATTAGCAGCAAGGAAAATGCCTATACTGTGAAACAATTAAAAAAGAACATTTTCACTACTAGTAATACCTGGTTTTAAATATATTTGCATGTGGGCAAGAATTGAATAGAAAGAGTAGAACGTAACTATAGATAAATGGACAAAACTGATTTGCTGGATAATAGGATTATGAGTGAGTGCTGTTGTCTATTCAGTGTTGTTGATATAATTGTATGAAGACATTTTAAAATTCAAAAAGTATACCTAAGCCAGGTGTGGTGGCAAACACCTGCTATCCCAGCATTTGGGAGGCTGAGAAAGGAAGATTGCAGGTTTTTGACCAGCAAGCTAGGCCCTTAGAAACTTAGACCCTGTTTCAAAATAAAAATAGGGCTGGCAGTGTAGCTTAGAGGTAGAACACCAGTTCAATCTCCAGTAATTACACACACACACACACACACACACACACATCTATTTTCTCTTTCATGAGGACCAGTTGCTAGCAAGTGTTCCTATTCATTCTGTGTTGTTTGAGGTCATAGAGTTCTACTCTTTGACACAGTGTTAAAGGCTCCTAAGCATTTTATTTTACTGTGTGTGTGTGTGTGTGTGTGTGTGTGTGTGTGTGTGTGTGTGTGTGTTTGGTACTGGCTTATTCTACCTCTGAGTTACAACCCCAGCCCTAATTTTAATTTTTAAACAAGGTCTCACTAGGTTGCCGAGAGTTTTGCTACATTGCTAAGGCTGTCCTTGAGTCTGTGATATCCTGTCTCAGCCCCCCAAGTACTGGGATTACAGGTTTGAGGTCAGTATGCAGTGACTTAAGTTGGGGGGTGGGTAGCTCAGAGGTAGAGCATGCCTGGGCTCAATCCCCAGTAGCACATACATGCAGAATCACTGTATGGAGTTATTTACTTTTTTTAGAGGTTTTCCCTTCTAGGCGGAAAACCCCAATCTTCGAGTTATGACCCAAGAAGGATTCAGGATGATGATCTATTTTAATTTTCTGTTTAATTATAAAAATGAATTTATGATGTGTATTGTGAAAGTTGTCAAAAGGGAAATGGAATTTTGTCACTTCTAATAAAAAAAATAATGCCAAGAGGTTATGATGGATGAAATCTCCCGCATAATTCCTATCAGTAACTGCTACAAATGATTAACAGAACCAGGAGCTTATACAAAGGCTATCGCAACCTTGTGCAGATAGTGCTTTTCCAGGGACCTTTGCCTAGCAATGGTCTGTTTACTTGGACCTGCAGCACCCATGTTGCTCATCATTGTTAATTACTGTAGCTGAGAATTATTGTTTGAAAATATCTGATGCCATCCTCATTTTTGGGTTTAAAAATTTTCCCTTGCCTCAACCTCTTTGACCACTCCTGTAGTTTTTAAAGCAAGGATATTCCCATCCTGGTGCCTTGCTCTTCCCATTGCAATGTGATTCCCAAATAAAATGCTTTTGTTTCAGTTCTAACCTCTTTGTGTTTCTCTAAGCTATAGGGACTGAGCATAGTTTGTCATGTTATAGCATGGAAGCTGCTCAATGATTGATAGCTGAATGGTAACCAAATATTCTTGATGCCTCTCCTAGGAAGATCTAGGAATCATGGTCAGAATCATAAGGCTTGTGAAGTCTTGTCCTTGTAAAGTCCCTGTGAAGGGATACACTCCATCCAACTTGTCCTCCTGCATTTGGGAGAAAATGAAAACTCCTGGGAGAGGAGGTACAAGAGGTAGCTTCTTAGCCGGGCGTGGTGGTGCAAGCTTGGAATCCCAGCATTCGGGAGGCTGAGACCAGAGGATCCGGGTTCGAGGCCAGCCTCAGCTACCTAGTGAAGCACTCTGCAACTTAGTGAGACTCGGTTTCAAAATAAAGAATAAAAAATAGGGCTGGGGGTATAGCTTAGAGGTAGAATGCCCCTGAGTTCAACCCCCAGTACCGCAAGAAAAAAAAAAAAGAGGTAGCTTCTTAATATCTGTGCAATGAATATTTTGTTTTGTATATTGAAATTCCAGAATTGTCTCAAGGAAAATCACTTGGTAAAGTTTTTTTATTTGGGACCTGAAGTTTGCATTAAAGAAGGGCTGAAATAACTTGGCAAAGCTGGGCGTGGTGCCTCCGGCTGGCTTGTAATTCCAGTATTTGGGAGGCGGAGACCGGAGGATCTGAGTTCATGGCCAGCCTCAGCTGCTTAGTGAGGCTCTCTGCAACTTAAACCCTGTTTCAAAATAAAGAATAAAAATTAAGGCTGGGGTGTAGCTCAGAGGTAGAATGCCCCTGGGTTCAATCCCAATACCGCAAAAACAAAAAATTTGGCAAACAATTTTTCCAGAATCAACCAAATGTCCTTGACACGTTAGGGAAAATAAATGACAGTACTGTTTGCCAGTATGAAGTTAGTTTACTATAGCTGGCGGTGTAGTTCAGTGGTAGAGTGCCTGCCTAACATAGAGGTACTGGGTTTGATCCCCAGAAGTGAGAAACAATTGAGTTTACAGGTTAAAAAAATAATTTCTGGAAACTCACATTCACCACTTCAAACTTCACAGTACCTAATATCCATGATGATATTAATGAATATGATTTTCCTTATATAATGAAATGTGTCAACATTGGGAAGATCTGCATAACTAAGCGGATACTTCAAATAGTCAATGTATGCTGTTACAAAATAACGCATTATAAATCCAGGGGAAGCTCCAGGCAGGTCAATATTTTACTGTAATAGAGGATAAAGTTCTAGTACATGGTTTCAGATTGCTCACTGCAGCAAAACTACCTCTTTTTGGTTTGTAGGATTGACTGTATAGACTTTAAGAAAACCTGCAGCAAGACTAAATACATACGAGAATCCAGCTCATTTCTACTCCTCGAGATATCAAAAAGATCTCCAAGCAATGGAAAACAGTGCCACTCCTCGCTAAGTTATTTTCTAGTTAGAAAATTTAATTTTTGTTAAGTGTTATTCAAGTTAACACGAAGAGGGACTGCTATGGGCTTTTGTGTATCACAGTGCAAGGTAGTTGCCCATGCTTGGGGATCACAGCCCTTGCGTGGCCCGCCCGGCGCAGAGGCCTCGGGGAGTTTTAGTTCAGAGGCCGCCACTCTAAGCTGCAGGCGAAGAGAGCTGGGTTCTCGGCTCACTAGAGTCTGTTCCGCGGTGACTGGGGTTGCTGTGTCTTGTCCAGCCGGGGGCCAGTCCAGGCGTCGTAGGGTGAACCCCCTGCCGCTAGTCCTAGAGGTGGGGGCGGCCGGGTGGGAGTTCCCTCAGTTGCTGGCGGCAGTACCAGAGAGAGTCAGTCTGGTTGAGGCTCTGGACCCGGCAATTGCCCAGCCAGTCGTGGATGCTGCAGGCGGGTGTAGATGGGGAACCCGCCGCTGTGGAGGGAAGGGATCCTGTTGCGAAAGGGTTACCTGCCCGGGTGCCTCCAACCTTTTCCGTGGGGATGGAGCCTAAGGGTCTCTGGTTCTTTCATCGCGCCCTCACTCCTCCAGCTGCCCTCGAGATTTGCCATTTTGTGCTAGGCGCATGAAACCCACCTTCGGAATGGCCAGCAGAGTCCGGACAGCTTCTGTCTGGGTTAGTAGGGGTTTTCTCTCATCCCTGAAAAGCTCTCTGTACGTCAGCGTGTGTGCAACTCATCTCTTCCAGGGACTGAGATGTAACCCATGGTTCTTCCATGCCCCTGTGCTTCCTTTGTGCATGTAGATTTTCCAGAAATGCTTCTTGCCATCATACTGCAAGGGCATTCCATCTCCGAGGTACACCCCCAGCCGTATTTTTTTATTCTTTATTTTGAAACAGGGTCTCACTAAGTTGCAGAGGGCCTCACTGAGTAGGTGAGGCTAACTGGGAACCTGTGATCCTCCTATCTCAGACTCCCAAGTACTGGGATTACAGGCATGTACCACTAGCTCGGCACCATTTTCTTTCTTTCTTTTTTTTTTTTGCAGTACCTGGGGATTGAACCCAGGGGCATTCTATCTCCGAGCTACACCCCTAGTCCTATTTTTTATTCTATATATATTTTTTTTTCTTTTTTTTTTTTTTTCGGTACTAGGGATTGAACTCAGGCGCATTCTACCTCCGAGCTACACTCCCAGCCTTATTTTTTATTCTTTATTTTGAAACCGGGTCTCACTAAATTGTGGAGAGCCTCACTAAGTAGCTGTGGCTGGGCGAGTACCCGGATCCTCCGGTCTCAGCCTCCCAAGTACTAGAATTACAAGCCTGCGCCACCATGCCTGGCTATTTTTTATTTTTGAAAACGGGTCTTGCTAGGTTTCTGAGAGTCTTGTTAAACTGCTGAAACTGGTTTTGAACCTGTGATCCTTCTGTCTCAGCCTCTTACACAGTAGGATTATAGGCACGTGCCACCACACCTGGCCCCCAGCCCTTTTTACTTTTTATTTTGAGACAGGATCTTGCAAAGTTGCCCAAGTTAGCCTTGAATTTTTATCCTCCTTGCCTCAGCCTCCCAGGTTGCTGATTATAGGTGTGCATCATTGCACTCAGCCTCTTGGACTGAGTAATTTGGTTTCTATTTTCAGTAACTGTTCCCCAGAATGAGAGTCTGTACTCTGGAAGTGACTATTTGTCAGTTCCTCCAATTCTTGTGGTCTTAGATGGTCAGAGCACTGTTAGGTCACTTAGTGACTTCAGGAATATTTTCTCATCATCAGCTCAGAGCCTGAGAGGCATTCCAGTCTGTTTGTTGAGACGTGTATGCTCAGACTCTATAATCAGAAGTGCTCTGCTGTTAGGGATACACACTGAGGGTGACTGAGGAGGTCTTGGGCAGGTGCCCACATCTGTCATCTCCCATAACATGACCACTGGTTTGGTTTGTTTTATAGCTAGCTAACTAGCTACCTAGCTAGGTACCTTGCCTGCCTGCCTGCTTGCCTGCCTTCCTCCCTCCTTCCCTCCCTCCCTTCCTCCCTTCCTTCCTTTTTTCCTTCCCTCCCTCCCTCCCTCCTCCATGGGCATTCTACCTCTGAGTTATACCTACCCCCACTTCCTTTTCATTTTTTATTTCTATTCTTTTCCTGAAACAGGGGCTTGCTAAATTGCTTAGGGTCTCACTAAGTTGCTGAGGCTGGCCTCCAACCTGTGATCCTCCTGCCTCAGCCTCTCAAGTAGTGGTATTACAGGTGTGTGCCACTGTGCCAGGCATAGTTTTTCTTACTAGTTTTGTAGTCTTTTTAGTTTTCTTTCTTTTTGGCACTGAGGATTGAACCCAGAGGCATTCTACCTCCGAGCTACACCCCTATTTTATTTTTATTTGGAAACATGGTTTCGCTAGGTTGATGAGAGTCTAACTATTTGCTGAGACTATCCTCTAACCTGTGATCCTCCTGTCTCAGCCTCCCAAGTACTAGGATTACAAGTGTGCACCACCACACCCAACTTTAGTTTCAATAGAAGTTTTTTGGGTGGTTAAAAACTACACTGTAGCCAGGCCTGGTGGTGCACACTTGTAATCCCAGTACTTGGGAGGCTGAGACTGGAGGATCCAGGTTCTTGGCCAGCCTCAGCTACTTAGTGAGGCCCACCACAACTTAGTGAGACCCTGTTTCAAAATAAAGAATACAACAAAATAAAGAATAAAAAATAGTGCTGGGGGTATAGCTCGGAGGTAGAATGCCCCCGAGTTCAATCCCCAGTACTGCAAATAAAGAAAGAAAGAAAGAATACAAAATAGGGCTAGGGGGTGGCTCAGAGTTAGAATGACCCTGCATTCATCCCCAGTATCACACACACACAAAAAAACCAAAACAAAAAAACTACACTGCAGCCAGGCGTGGTGGCGCACACTTGTAATCCCAGCATTTGGGAGGCTGAGACCGGAGGATCTGTGTTCGCAGCCAGCCTCAGCTACCTAATGAGGCACTCCGCAACTTAGTGAGACCCAGTTTCAAATTAAAGAATAAAAAAAATAGGGCTGGGGGTATAGCTCGGAGGTAGAATGCCCCTGGCTTCAATCCCCAGTACCAGAAAAAAAAAACAAAAAAACAAAAAACTACACTGCTACTGTGATCTCATCCTACTCAGTTTTAGTTTTATTTTTTTATTTTTTTTTTTGTGATACTGGGGATTGAACCCAGGGGCATTCTACCTCTGAGCTACACCTCCAGTCCTATTTTTCATTCTTTATTTTGAAACAGGGTCTCACTAAGTTGTGGAGGGCCTCACTAAGTAGCTGAGGCTGGCCATGAACCCGGATCCCCTGGTCTGAGCTTCCCAAGTACGGGGATTACAAGCACGCGCCAGCACACCTGGCTCTCATAGTAGTTTTTTAAATAGTCAGTGAATCTCAGGTGGTTTATTGTACTTTCAGGGTTCCTGGGGGACTGTGTGGAATCATGGGTGTTACTGTCATCAGTGTGCTGGGTTCCCTGTGTGTACTCTGGCTTTTGCCCTGCAGTCCTGCAGGTCACAGTTCATAGAACCCTAATCAGGCCTCCATGTGAGACTGTGGCACCAGCCAGAGACTGAGGTTAGGCCTCAGGAAGCACGCTCACTCAAGTGAACTTCTTGAGTTCCACAGGTCCCACCTCTCCAGGAACGAGACCATCCATGTGGTAGCCCTAGAACGTTCCTAGGTCAGGAATCCATCCTGGGCCAAGGGACCCGTGACCAGAGGCCTCTCCCTGGAGCAGCTGGGCAGAAGCAGAAGAGTCAAAGCACAGAGCAAGTCCTAGAGTGTCTATTTATTTCCCAAGAACAGCCCCAAGTCCTGGGTGAGTTGCTTGTCTGTTCATCCCTCCATTATTATTATTATTATTATTATTATTATTATTATTATTATTATTATTATTTGGTTTGGTAGGGAGAGGAATGGGGACCTTTAGGTTAACATGTTGGATTCATCACTTCTCAGTTCCTGCCCTTTTTATACTTCACTACCCTTATTTATTGTATCCACTTATTTTTATATACTTGATTGCCTTCTCCTTCCCTACCCTCCTAAAAATTATTATGTTTTTTGAGTATTCATTTGTTCATGTATGTTTACAAAATGTATATTGTTCTGGAAGCTGTTAGAAATTCAGAATCTCAGACTTCAACTCAATTTTTAATTATGGACTCCATTTCTTTAAGAGTTAATATCACACTTGTCATTTTTATAACGGTGTCTATCATTCATGATTATTAAAGTTTTTTTTGTTGGTACTGGGGGTTGAACCTGGGGCATTGTACCTCTGAGCTAAACCTCCAGCCCTATTTTTTATTCTTTATTTTGAAACCGAGTCTCACTAAGTTGCGGAGGACCTCACTAGGTAGCTGAGGCTGGCCACGAACCTGGATCCTCCGGTCTCAGCCTCCCGAATGCTGGGATTACAAGCGTGCGCCACCACGCCCGGCCTTATTTATTTATTTTTTTTTGTATTGAGAATTTAATCCAGCATTCTATCTCTGGGCTAAACCATTATTATTATTATTATTATTATTATTATTATTATTATTGTTGTTGTTGTTGTTGTTGTTGGTTTTTTGCTGTACTGGGGATTGAACCCAGGGGCATTATACCTCCAAGCTATACCCCCAGACCTATTTTTTAGTCTTTATTTTGAAACAGGGTCTTAGCCAGCCATGATGGCACACGCTTGTAATCCCAGCATTTGGGAGGCTGAGACCAGAGGATCCAGGTTCACGGCCAGCCTCAGCTACTTAGTGAGGCACTTTGCAAGTTAGTGAGACACTGTTTCAAAGTAAAGAATAAAAAATAGGGCTGGGGGTATAGCTTGGAGGTAGATTACCCCTGAGTTTAATCTCCAGTACCGCAAAAAAAAAAAAAAAAAAAAGAAGAAGCAGGGTCTTACTAAATTGCAGAGGGCCTTACTAAGTAGCTGAAGCTGGCTGTGATCCTTCCACTCTCCTGTCTCAGCCTGGGATTACAAGTGTGCACCACCACGTCTGGCTCCCTATTATTTTTTTTATTAGAAACAGGGTCACACTAAGTTACTGATGTCTAGTATTGTTGAGCAGCATCTTTCTGTGTGTATTTTGCTCTCTGTGGTATCTTGGGTGACTTGTCTGTTCAGAGCTCTTACCCTTTTTTTTTTTTTTTTTGCGATATTGGTGATTGAATCCAGGGGCGTTCTACCTCCAAGCTTCACTCCCAGCTCTATTTTTTATTCTGTATTTTGAAACCATGAAACCGTGTCTCACTAAATTGCAGAGGGCCTTCCTAAGTAGCTGAGGCTGGCCATGAACCCGAGATCCTGTCTCAGCCTCCCAAATACTGGGATTACAAGCATGTGCTACCATGCCCAGCCTCTTACCCATTTTTTTTTTTTTTTTCGGATTTGGGGATTGAATTCAGGGGCATTCTACCTCCGAGCTACACCCCAATCACTATTTTATTCTTTATTTTGAAACAGGGTCTCACTAAGTTGTGGAGTGCCTCACTAGTTAGCTGAAGCTGGCTTCGAACACTGATCCTCCAATCTCGGCCTCCCAAATGCTGGGATTACAAGCATGTGCCAGCACTCCCAGCTCTTACCATTTTTTGATAGGATTGTTTCTTTGTCATTGAGGGGTTTTGTTGTTTTTGTTTTTGGTTTTTTTTTGCGGTACTTGGGATTGAACTCAGGGGCATTCTACCTCTGAGCTATACTTCCAGCCCTATTTTTTATTCTTTATTTTGAAACCGAGTCTCACTAAGTTGCGGAGTGCCTCACTAGGTAGCTGAGGCTGGCCTCGAATCCGGATCCTCCGGTCTCAGCCTCCGGAATGCTGGGATTACAAGCGTGCACCACCACGCCCGGCTGAGGGTTTTATTTTGTTTTTTAGTACTGGGGATTGAACCCAAGGCTATTCTATCTTCGAGCTATATTCCAGCCCTATATTAGTTATTATTTTGAAGCAGGATCTTGCTAAGTTACTGAGGCTGTACATCTTCTCTGGCATTTAGTATTGTCAATGTTCTGAATTCTAGCCATTCTGCTAAGTGTCTAGTGGTATTCCAGTGTTGTTGGTTTTCTTTTTTTGAAATGAGGTCTTGCTATGTTGCCCAGTCTGGCCTTGAACTCCTGGTGCAAGCCATCCTCATGGCTCAGCCTCCTGAGCAGCCTGGATGACAGATGTGCACCACTCCACTTGCCTCGTTGTTGTTTTTTTTCTTTTTTTCTTTCTTGCGTTCTTCGCTTAATTGTTGAGGGGGAGGTCTTTTTTTTTTTTTGTCTTTTTGGACTGGGTATGGAACCCAGGGCGGTGCACTTGCCAGACTAGCACTTTGTCACTGAGCTGCATCCCAGCCCACTCGTTGTTTTTTGTTTTTTTTTTTTTTTCGGTACTGGGGATTGAATTCAGGGGCATTCTACCTCCGAGCTCTACCCCCAGCCATGGGTAAGTACTGCTTCCTGGGTAGGTACTGCTTCCCTGAGAGGATCATATATGGTCCTTAGGCTTCCCCTCTTCAGTTGCTGAAGGCTGGGAAGCTTCCACAAGACACAGAGATGTTGATCTTACACTTACAGGCTAGTTTTTCTTAGCCCCCTGTTGGCATCAGAGTGTGTATGTTGAATAGTTTTATTCTGCCAAGGTGTGGAAGGGCAGCTTCATCTTGCCTCCTCTGAAACTTTCTACTTCATCACACCTCCTCTGAACCACTTATTTCCAGTCCCTGAATCCTAAGCAGTTTTGTTGCAGCTTGTCTGTGGTTCTGTATTCACAGGGTATCAGAACACCAAACCTGATGTTATCTTCAGGTTGGAACAAGAAGAAGAGGTGTGGATGGTGCAGTCTCAGGTCCCAAGTCTGAGCCATCCAGGTGAGTGATGGAAATGTTGAGCTCTTCTCCCTTGTATGCAGAACTGGGACAAATTCTGATGCAATGTGACCCTCTTGTTTGTGCTATTTTTTTTCTCATAACCAAGCTGTTTAAGTTAATCACCTTCTCCTTGGCATCCTCAGTTTACTTCTTATTGTCTTGGTAATAGACTCACTTCATTACTCATTTAAGCAAGTTTTTCCTTTCTTTTTCACTTGATGTGACTTCTTTCAGGCCTGCCCATGCTAATAATTAACATCATCATTCTGCCCAGCACGTTCTTACATCATTGGAATTTTTCACCCTTCCCCTCACTTCAGTGGAATCTGCTGCCTCACCACTCCATCCAGACCTCATTCGTCTTATACCTTCTCTTGCTCTTTCCTTTGTGCAAAGGGGTCTTTGTTAGGTTCTCCATTTTCCTTGTATTTTGAAACCTTTATTTTTTGTGTGTGGTGCTGGGAATGGAACCCCAGAACCTGTGCATGGTAGGCAAGTGCTCTACCACTCAGCTATATCACAGCTCATGCTTTAAACCTTTTAACCTATATTCCTGTGTGCACTGAGAATACTCGCCAGTGGTGCTTACAGCTGCAATGTTTATCCCAAGGTGACTCACAGATTATAGTTGTAACCTTACCCACAGAATTTGCCATGAAATATCTTGCTTTTATTATTTCTTTTTTTAATCATTTCTAGTATATTGTCTTAGAAACAAGTGACATCATTTTATTTATTTATTTATTTATTTATTTATTTATTTTTGCGGTACTGGGGATTGAACTCAGGGGCATTCTACCTCCGGGATACACCCCCAGCCTCATTTTTTATTCTTTATTTTGAAACAGGGTCTCACTAAGTTGCGGAGTGCCTCACTAGGTAGCTGAGGCTGGCCGCGAACCCGGATCCTCCAGTCTCAGCCTCCCGAATGCTGGGATTACAAGTGTGCACCACCATGCCCGGCTGACATCATTTTATTTATAGTTTTCTATTTTTTTTTTTTTTTTTAGTTACTGGGGATTTAATAGTGATGTTTCCATTTACAAGATATAGTAATCTCCTTTTTTTTTGTGGTACTGGGGATTGAACTCAGAGGCATTTTACCTCTGAGATACACCTCTACCCTATTTTATTCTTTATTTTGAAACAGGGTCTCACTAAGTTATGCAGGGTCTCACAAGTTGCTGAGACTGGCCACAAACCTGTGATCCTTCTGTCTCAGCCTCCCAAGTACTTGGATTACAAACATGCACCACCACACCCTGCTCAAAATATAGTAATTTTTGATTGCTGAAGATGTCAAATTCCAGAAAACTTGGCATCTCTTTTTGTGTGTGTGTGTGTGTGGTAGTGGGGATAGAACCCAGGGGTATTCTACTTACAAGCTAGACCCCTAGCCCTATTTTATTTATTTTTTTAAATTTGAAGTGGTCTCATTAAGTTGCAGAGGGCCTCACTAAGTTGCTGAGACTGGCCACAAATCTGTGATTTTTCTATCTCAGCTTCCCAAGTACTAGGAAAACAAGCATGTATCACCACATCTGGCTAACCTTGTTCTTGAAAAACTGCTAGCTGAAGCTTCATCTGATAAATGTGAATTTTCTGAAATAGATGATTCTGATGATTTTTTAGATAGTGCTTTAGAAAGACAATACAGTAGGGCCTCTACCCGATTCAGAATCTGATGGAAATAGTTCTATGTCAGCTGAATCAGGCTGTGTTCTGAAATGATCATCTCATTTTATGATTCCTTGCCAAAGGTGTGACTTCACTGGCACACCCAGCAGGACAGTTGATGACAGTGATATCACTAAAAAAAAAAAAAAAAAAAAAAAAAAAAAAAAAAAAAAAAAAAAAAAAAAAAAAAAAAAAAAAAAAAAAAAAAAAAAAAAAAAAAA
>PVLC010024832.1:0-24226 GCA_004027655.1 Graphiurus murinus
CGCACGCTTGTAATCCCAGCATTCGGGAGGCTGAGACCGGAGGATCTGGGTTCGCGGCCAGCCTCAGCTACCTAGTGAGGCCCACCGCAACTTAGTGAGACCCTGTTTCAAAATAAAAGAATAAAAAATAGGGCTGGGGGTGTAGCTCGGAGGTAGAATGCCCCTGAGTTCAATCCCCAGTACCACAAAAAAAAAAAAATTTATTAACTATGAATGAAACACAAAAATCACACACATTAATGGAGTATCATATGAAGCTTAATCTCATGCATATATCATGCAATCAAGTTCAACATACCTATCTTCTCAAGCATTTATCACTGTGTGTGTGTGTGTGTGTGTGTGTGTATGTGTGTGTGTGTGTGTGTATTACTAGAGATTAAACCCATGGGCTTTCTACCTCTGAACTACATTCTTAACCCTATTTTATTTTGAAACAGGGTCTTACTAAGTTGCCATATGCTGCTGCCCTTGAACCTAACATTCTTATGTCTCTGCCTCCCCACTACTTAAATTACAGGCTTGTGCCACTACAGCCAGCTATTTATTACATTTTTTATGGCAAAACAAGACAAAACATTTAAAATCCTCTCTTATTGCTTTTTCCCTGATATAAAACATACAATTTCTATAGTACGAAATCTCCTTTTATATAGCAAATTTTAGGTTTAATATAGAGCATCTAACTGTGAGAACTAATAATTATTTTATAAGAGGAATCTGTGATTCACCCATCTTGGGAAATATCTTTTAGAATGTTATTTTTTTTTCTTTTCTTTTTTCTTTGATGGTGGTGGTGTTACTAGGTATTGAACCCAGGGACATTCTCTACTAAGCTACATCCTTAGCCGTTTTTAACTTTTCTTTATTTTGAGATAGGGTCTCATTAAATTGCTGAGGCTGGCCTGGAACTTGCAATTCTCCAATCTCAACCTCCCCAGTACTAGAATTATAGGTGTATGCTACTTTGCCCAGCTGTTTTATGACATTTTGATGAAACGCATCTACAGATCATATTAATTATTTGTTCCAGAAATCATATTATGATCATATAGCAATCCCCTTCTAAGCAATTTCATAGAAATTAGCCTCTATTTTGAACATACTCGTTTGCTAGAAAACTCAAGTAAATATATTAGAGAATAGAGAATGTCTAGTCTTTAAGGATATAGGCTTTTCTAAAGTATGTGAATTTTGGCTCTGTAATTATAGACTCATCAGTCTGTGGAATCATGCCAACATGTCTTTGTCTCAGTTTTATAATCTATAAATGAAACGGACAGTCATTATACTTTACCTTTAAGGGTAAAGCTATTTTGAAGTGTTAAGTTATTTTAAAGTTTCAGTATTTTCTTCATTCTCTTGAACATAATAAATCCAAGTTTCGTTTTATGCAAATATTGTTAACAACATGTTCTGGTTACATAGGATCGTGAATTTAATTTGCAATACGCTGCATATTGAGTGGGCACTAACCACATATTTTTGGGAAGAGTCATTTTTGCAAAGGAAGAAATAATTCTTTAGGATGGATATCAGTTTTTCATAGAGACTACTAGGAAGAGCTGTGTGCTTGGAGGGAAAGAGGGATCCCTAATGATGAAATAGCATTACTTTTCTACGTGTAAACAGCAACTTAGGACCAGAAAGGTGGAAAGTTGACTAATTGATTCTATAAACTGCATTCCTCAGAATGTTTTCATTTCACATATGTAAATATTTAAAATATACATATCTTATAAGTATATATAATATAACTATTTAAATATATATGTGATATATATTTAGACATATGTATGCATATGTATTTAATCTTAAAAGTTGCTCAAGTTTAAGACGCCTCCATATAGCATCAGAGATACACACTTACTGTACATCCTTGAAATTCTGCTAATATAAGGAGGAAAGCCAGGGACAAGTCTTGCATGAGAAGAGCCTATAAAAATTGTACTTAGTGGACATAATGCTTATTTTAACAGATAAACAATTTCATATTCAATAAATGTAATGAGGATGCATTTTGCCCTTGCTTTATGGACTGAGGATGTGCAACACTATTATAGATTCTAGGCTGGTGACAACTGTTTGTTGAAACAAAGACACAGAAATGTGCTGCTTAGTGACCATCACTTTATAATTAAACATTTGTTTCTCATTAGTGCTTTACAAAGCATTTTACTAGTATGTTGCAGAGAATTTCTATTACTCTTTTATTCATTAGCATTAAGAACTGCTAACATACACTAAATGCCCATATATTCATTTTTCAAATCCTTTTAAATAATTTCTGCAACTCTATTTTAGCAGAATTTGCCAGACAGCAAAAAGAAACCTGATATCAGGATTCGATTTGAACTAAAGAGTTGTCTCTGTACCCAAACTATGATTGACATGCTGAATATATATGGCTGCCATCTAGTTATCAAATGCCAGGTGATATCTAATATAATGCTTATATATTTATGATATATTTACACACACCTATAGATATACACGCACAAACACATAATCTTTAGGGCTTATACATCACAACTCCAAGACATTGGACATATGTAGCAGAGGCTGAAATAAAGCTTACTTCTCTCACTGGAGTCAAGAAAGGGCTTACTACAAGAAACAAGTTTAGCAAAGATCCTAAGGAGGTGAACATTGTAGCCATGAGATTATATAGGAAGAACATTTCTATTTATAAGGAAAACAAATGCAAAACTGTGAGTGAGGCATGTTTCTCTTGTGTACAACCATGAAATCTGTGCTTATTCTGTGGTAATTGGGAAGGGAGACAGTATTAGGAAGAATAATAAACAGGTATAACAAGGATCAGATCTTATGGTGATTTTCACACAATTCTGATGTCTTTGCTGCTGTGACTGTTGGGAAACATTGGGTGGTTTCTGAGAGCTAGGTTGTCTGCCTTGCCTGAACAGTCTTGGCTACTAGAAGCAGCACCCTAAATGGAGGTCAAGGGAGGAGCAGAGAGCAATCAGGAAGTGTCCTGGAACAGGGGCAGAAGTGGAAGTCATTACATATGGATACATTTTCAAAATGTTTTAAAAGTAACATCAGTGGGATCACTAACATTTCACACATGAAGCAAAAGATAATAATAGATAATGAAGCTCAAATCTTCTGGTTTTCCCTTTGATTTCATGATCAGCTTTGTAAAGAAATGCATCAAAGCTCCTGAACGTTGGACTCATGACACATTCTTATAAGTTATCCTAAGTCTGTGTGGTTCCTGAGTCCTGAAGAGTGTTAAAGGTCCATTATCCAATTCTTGGTTTTGTGTTTATACATTTTGCCAATTTTCTTTAGAGAATGTAAATGGGGTGCCAAATTCACTTCTGTGGTATTGTCCCCTCCCCCATGGTATTTTCCTGGATTCTGACCTCTAGAATTTTCTCTTCTAAGGAAATGTCCTAAAGATTGTCATTATATACCTTTATATTAAAAATACCAAAATAAAAATACAATAAAAATGAGAATACGTTAAACAAACTGTTTAAAGTTGATTGAGTCACATGCATAGAAGTTATGTTTGAAAACTCACTGGGCTATGCATTTAGAAGTCATATAAAATAACTTCTTTGTCTTTGGAGATCAGAATACATTCATTCATTTATATAATCATAATTATATGCATATGTGTATGGGTGTGTATGTATATCATATTATATCAATTTTCATATTGTTTCTATATTGTGAGCTACAGCTATATTGCATGTCTTCAAATGTCACAGTTTTTCAATATTAGTCCTTTCTCTTAAATCTGATGTTTATACTGTCCAGTATAGCTACACAGAGTACTTTGGTATGAATGATTCTGAATCTATACAATAGATGAAACAGTATTATAAAGAAAAAGCTTTTAACCATATTTTTCAAGATCCAGTTCAAGTTTTTCTACCTAAATAATGACTTTTTCCAGGTATTGAACCATATTAATGCATTTGTCTCAAGTCTTTGGTGCTTATTATCATAGCTTTTTGTTCTATAATTTGCTTTATTATTAGTGGTTTTCTCTTTGACAGATCAAGAAGCACATGGGTCCAGAGACCATAACTTAATGTGATAATTATCCCTTCAGATTCTAGAATAGCATCGGCTAGGACTAGAAAGAGTTTAATTATTACTTGCTAGTTGTTGATGGATAATAACATAGTGCAGTTTTATAATAGTCTGTCAAGAATTATACCTTCTTTTATTATTCACATATGATCATGTTACACATGTATTTTAATAAAAATCATCCTCAATCTGTTATTTTTATATACCTACATCTTATGCTCATTTTCAAACTATTATGATATCAGGTTCACAAGTTGATACAGTTGGTTATACTGCTGTAATGAAATATTTCAGAATGTTCTCTATTTGTATAAAATTATGCACTGATCTTTTACATTATATTAACTCATTCATTTAACAAAATATAAAGTATTTACCTTGGGTCAAACTTTATTCAAAGCATTTGCTATACATTTGTGAATGGAACAGAATAATAAGCCTTTGTGGAACTTATATTTTATTTGGGGAAAGAAAACATTGGACAACAAGAAAACAATCAATTATGTGAATATTATGTATAAAGCAGGGTACATTGGGTCAATGTGGGGGTGGAGATTCGGAACTTGAAATTTAAAAACAGAAGGGTCGGGGTAAAACACACTAAGAAACTGCTAGTTTCTCAGCTCTGGTGGAACCAGTGATCACAAATCGCAGGGCTAAATAGCAGAAAGTTATTGTCCTAGGTAAGAGATGGGATTGTGGCTTGAGGGAAAAGTGGGATGAAGGTAGAGGTGGATCTGTTGTGGATCTATTTTGAAACTAATAGGATATACTTGGATGTGGGGCTGGAAATAAAAAAGGAAACTGAGATGGCTTACAAATGTTTCAAACAGATTTTTTTCTCCCATGGAACATTTTTTTTACTTAATTATTCTTTAATGCTTTTAAATCTTTTGATTGCATTTATAAATATATTTACCATTTCTCTCCAAATGCCTACTGTGCAAAGAAATATGTAAGGATATTTATTTTAATTAGAAGCAGTTCAAATAAATACTGATTTTGTATGTCTATTTATCTGCAGAAAGAATCTTTTTCAGACTTTGTAAAAGACTGGTCTCCTTAAAATACCATATTCCTCATTACTTTATTTTTGATATTTTATGATATTTTATATAAATCTCTCAATATGAAAAAAAGTTGAATAGTGTTTCTTCTAGCCTTTATCATAGAGGATGATTTTGGCTGAAAAGACATTCAGTAGATCATTATGTTTCTTCCTTCTAGACTTCCAAATTGGCGTGCATGGATTTTCTGTAGGTGATACAAATGTACAAAACAGCAAGACAGTATAGATTTCTACTACCACTTTTAATTTTAATTATTTCATTTTAGTTTTATATTTTGTATCACACTTTTTGGTAAGTCCCTAATCAACAGAGGTCTTTTACTATATCATTAAAATATCACAATTTAATTTTATAATATGGGATTTTGTTTCTGTAGCTGAGTAATTCTTAGGTCTTATTCATCAGCCGCTGACCGTTCTTTCTTAAGAAGCATAGATACTGTCCCAATGTTTTCTAATATACTTGATTTTAACTACTGTAGCCAAATCAGAGCACCAGAATTTAAAACTGGCTCACTATCATTTCCTTCAAGGATTAGCTTGTCTTTCTAGGCTTGAGATATTGAACATGCAACACTTACCTAATGCAAACCTGCATATTTTTCACCCAAGAAGTTTTAGGATTTTAATACGAGTCTGTTTTCCTTAATTATGGATGAACAATACATAGGCTTCTCTTATAATGAGCCCAGTGTGACACCCTTGATAACATTCTTTACTTGAAAACAAACAGAAGGTGTGAATAGTGGCCACTTCCTTCTACTTCCCATTTGTCAACTTACATCCTCTTTTATTTCCAAGGGTATTGAGTTCTTTGTTGATGTGATTGACATCCATCCACTGGGTTCCTATGGGCCCCTCAAAGTCACTGTGTGTCTCTTCACAATGACATGGACATTTTCACAATGTCAACAGTGTGATTCCTGAGAATGGTCTTTGTTCTCACCGTAGATATGAAACTTCACTTTGGCTTCAAATAAACGTATTCTGTTCCCCATACTAGTGAAAATTATTTATTTTCAAAAATGAGCTGTTGCTCAATGCCAATCTCCAATATCTTTTCTGGGAAAGAAGGGAGTGGGGAGGGAGCTGAGGGAAAACTCACCAAGTGCTGTGTGCACGTATGTCACTACCGCTATGAACTGCATTATGATAGGAGACTATAAGCACCAAGAAAAGTGTAAAAAATGAACTGCTTTTTTTTTTTTACTTTTTTTGACTGACTAATCTCACTTAGCTTAATGTTTTCCAGGTCCCTCCATTTCCCTGCAAATGACATGATTTTGTTCTTCTTTTTGGCTGAGTAAAATTCCATTGTGTACATATCCTATAGTATTGCAATGCATTCATCTGTTGATGGACGTCTTGTCTGGTTTCATAGTTTAGCAATTGTGACTAATCAGGTACTCTTCCTAATTTGCAGATGCTAGGGGAAAAGTGGGTCATAGGAGAGACTCTAGATGAAGAAGGAAAACTTTAGACGACCAAAGTAGGTGACCTATCTGAAGGTGTTAGGAGGGAGGTGAAGGGAAAACACCATGATACACATGATGTACATTCACAAGCATATCAAAATCAATCACTAAACCGAACATGAGAAAGGGATGGGGGAGAGAATGGGGTTGGGGAAGGGTTAAATGAGACCTGTGTGTATGTATGCCTCGATCAGCTTGTACCTCAGAAAGATGTATGATTACAATGCACCAATAAAGTCTAAAATAAAATAAAATAGAAACAACTAGTACTTATGAATAATTCTCCAAAACTTTTTTACATAAAAATAAGAACTTCAGATATAAAATCTAAAAAAAAACCTAAAATGAATAAAGGTCATGTTTACAGTGGTTCTCTTCCTAGAACTTCCATAGAAGGTACAATGAAGCAAGTGACTTAAAAATAACAGAATTATTTTTTGCAGTTCTAAAGGCTGGAAGTTCAAGAACAAGTTGTTGGAAGGGCTATTCTTCCCTTGAATCCCACAGGGATGTAGCCTCCTTCACTTCTTTCTAGCATCTGTTAGTTTGCTAGAAATCCTACCCTTCCGGGATCTGCCCCTCTAGCACTTCAATTTTGTCTTCCATGGTCACATGGTATTTTCCTCTCCTGTGTGTGTCAGCTTCGTTTCACATCATTTTTCTCTTATAAGACATACCAGGTTGAGCATACCTTACCCTAGTATGAACTCATTATAAGTTATCTAATTATATCTGCAATAAATCTATTTTATACTAAGGTCACATAGTCACATTCTGAGTACTGATAGTTAAAACCTCAACTTAAATTTTGGGGGACCTGACTCAACACTTAATAGGTGGTAAGTGTTTTTTCTTTGGAGATTGTAAATTCATATCCCCCCCAGTTATTGAACCCATATTCTACTCTGAGCTATACTTTCAGCACTACAAAGGGTCTCTCCAAGTTACTGAGGGTCTTGCTAAATTGCTGAGGCTGGCCTCAAACCTGCAATCCTCCTGCATTTCAGCTTCTCAAATACTATAATTACAGGCATGTGGCATAATGCTCAACTAAATTTATTTTTATAGTATAAGTTTTAACAATCTTCATACTTATTGAAACAAAATTGAATACAAATTCATTTTAAGTGACTTATATTTGTATATAAATTTCAATGGCCTGATTTTTATTTTCTTTTAAGCTCATTCTCTTGCAATGAAACTTTGTAAATATAGTTTTGAGTGTATTTGCACCTTAGAAGCAGGGTTTTGTATTAGTTAGGGTTCCTCAGAAAAACAGAACTAAACAGAGGCAGACAGATAAATAGAAAGATGATATAAAGCTATAAACTAGAAGAAGTTATGGAAGCTATCAGGTCCCAACATCTGCAGAGGGAATTGCCAAGCCAAAGACCAAGGAAAACCTATGTTTTGGTTTCTGTTCATGACCAAAATGCAGAAAAAGACTGATAAACAGAAGGTAGTTAGGCAGAAAGAATTCTATTTTGCTTAGCCACTTTGTTCTCTTTAGTCCTTCAATTGCTTGGATGAAGCCCTATCCCATCTGCTTTACTCAGACTACCATTTAAAGTGTTAGTCTCAGCCAGGCTTGGTGGTGCACACCTGTAATCCCAGTACTTGGGAGGCTAGGAAAGAGGATTGCAGGTTCAAGGCCAGCTTCTGAAATTTAGTGAGATCTTCAGCAACTTAGTATGAACCTGTTTCAAAATAAAAAATATATGTATATAATAGGGCTGGGAGTATGGCTCAAAGGTTTTTTATTGTACTTGGTTCAATACCCAGTACAATAAAAACAAGTCAATGACAGCCAAAAATGTTAATTTCACCCAAAAACACTCTTAGAGAAACACTCAAGAATAATCAACGTAGTATAGATAGCATATAATATTAATCATTACAGACAGGTTCTATTGTTTTTAAAAAGTTACATTCAGTTTGCAAAAAAATCATGAGCCAATTAAAACTGACTTCGACAGGTATAAAAAACTTTTTTTAAACTAATAAAAATGAATTTATTAACTCATTTAAACCATGGGACAAAACTACATCAGACATGACTAATCATATTTTTTCTGCTCATATTGATTTTATTCTCTGGATTAATTTTATTCTCAGAAAGATTTTCAGAGTGGTGGTAAAAGGGCTATCTCATCGGTTTGGAAGATTTTGTCTCTCAAGAAAATATAAAGGAAGGCTAATAGAAGTATGGTTAGGTGGTGGTTAGTAGAAACATACAATATGATATGTCAAACACAGATATATTTGCTTTACTTAAGTTCTCTCTAATTTTCATCCTTTATGTTTTTTGAGGCTTTTTGTTTGTTTTTAGTTACATCTATCTTGTTAGGAAACTCAGCCAAGTTGAGTAATTTGCCCAAAATTCATACAGATAAGTGACATGTTGGTTTACCTAAGTCCAAAGCTGTGCTTTTACAATAGTATCAAACTAACTCTATTGAAAAATTATAGCCAAATTAAGGGATAGAGTATCTGGGAAGCTTATTGATACCAAAGAAGTAATATTATTAAAGCTATCAAATACAAGATGTGAGATGCTATGTAAAAATGTAATAAAAATAGTAAAATAAAATATTACTTATTTTTTAAATAGGTCATGCACTGCTCTAAACATTGTGTATGAATGTCAACAATGCTGGGAGATGACAATTATCATTATCCACATTTTATATATAATGCAATAGAGCCAAATTATTAAGTAACATGCCAAAGGTTACTGAGTAAGTTGGCCATTGATGGATGAATAGATAAAGATATAATCATATATTCTTTCATGTTTCATATGTTCAGACATACACAAACAATGGGTTATTATTATTACTAGGTCATTAAAAGAAGGAAATTCTGTCATTTATGATAACTTGGATGAGCCTGGAGAACATTAAGCTAAGTTGGCTAGACATAGAAAGACAAATACTGTATGATCTCATTTGTACGGGGATCTAAAAAAGTCAAACTCACAGAAGCAGAATATAATCATGGTTGCCAGGAGCTGGAGGACAGGGAAGGTGCTGCCTGAACTGAACAAACTATCATTTCCAAGCTGAATAACTTCTGAGTATGTAATGTACAGCATGATGACTATAGTTAATAATACCCTACTGTCTTTGAAATTTGCAAGGGCAGTAGATGGAAATGTCCATCTTCACCTTCTCCACACACACACATGCACTCGCACATGCACGCACACACACACACACACACATACACACATCAGGAGTATCTATGTGTGATAATGGATGTGTTAATTAATTTGTTGTTAATCTTTACCATATATATATATATATATATATATATATATATATATATATATATGAGAGAGAGAGAGAGAACACATTTATTTGAAATACACACTTTTTATGTGTCAACTAGACCTCAATAAAGCTGAAAAAAATGTAACATTTCAACTTTGTTGTGTAGTTGCAAAAATATAAAAAACAAAGCAATACCTGCTAAGGTAAACTATAATGTTACATCCCATATGGCTACCAATCTTTTATTTCAAAGTTATTTCAAATTTAGTGTACTATGAACATTTTTAGAAAGAAGTTTCTTCTATCAGTTATCTACTTTTTAATCTTTGTTTTCACCAAGAACTGAATTTCAGCTCTGAATCTGCTGCAAACCCACATAAGGCTTGACATAAAGCTTAAATTACAGAGTTCTTAATTGAATTAAGGACATTTTTCTGAGTTTCCATTGAGCTTTTTCCAGCTTCTAAGCAGTTAGTTTGCTTTTAAATTCATTATTCTAAGGCACAATCATTTCTGAATATAAAAATTTCTCTTCTTACACTTTCGTATTTAAACTATTTTTATGGTTTTCTCTATTTTCTTCATGTCCTTTTCACATTGAAGACCAAGTATATTGCTTTCATTTAATGCCTTTAGTAGTATAAATTCCATATTCTATGCCTGAAAAAAATAAAGATTTTTTTGTTTGTTTGATTGTTTGTTTTGTCATCATACTTGGGATTGAACCCAGGGGCATTCTATTTCTGACCTATACCCCTGAACTTATTTTATTTTTTTATTTTGAAACAAATTCTCAGTATGTTGCTGAAGTTCTCTCTAAGTTTCTGAGACTGACCTCAGACCTGTGGTACTCTTGTCTCAGCCTCCCAAGTACTGGGATTATAGGCCTTTGTACCATTTCACCTGGCTTCAAAGTTTTATTCTATTTTATTTTTTTTATCCTAGCCTGAAAACTTCTTATCAAGCCAGTGCTATTAGTTCATATTTTAAACCAACATCTTTTAATGCTTCACTACCAAATTATGGCCAATTTAGATAAAATAGTAAAAAGAAGCCAATCAAGCTCAAAAACAAGATTTGTAGCAGATCTGCATCGGAGAAATGGAGCTATGTTTGGGCCTGGAGTAGCAGGCTTGCTGGGTTACAGGAGAGAAACTGGGAGCCAAACCCACACTTCAGATCTTAAGTTTGAAGTCTTTTTGAACATCTCTGCAAGACTTTGAGGTACAGTGTGAATTCTGGATCTAGAAAATGTTAATTTAGAAAATTATAACCACTGAGAGGCTGGTGTGTTCATTGATCTGCTTTCTTGGATGTTGGAGGCAATAGGGACCTGAAATAGCATCCTGAGTGTCTGGCAAGTGAGAGCTTGATGCTGGATCTGCAGAATTCTCACTCATAAGAGCAATATGAAGCTTGGGAACTCAGAGTAAGCCAACTGAGAAGGATGATTAGAGAGAAAAAATATATACCCCTACACACACACACACACACACACACACACAACTACTAGTCATTTTAATACTAAACTACATTTATGTATGTTGACTTTATTCAAGTTTGATTTTTTCATTTGCATTAAATAGAAAGAAGTGGTATAATATGCAGGTGGAACTTTCCAATGGCATTTGGAAATACCTTAGAGGCCTAGAATAGGTTATTAGATAAAATAATGCGTTTATACAAATTAATTCTTATTCAGGCAATATCAAATATTTTCATTTAGTTTCTGATATCTTACTTATGTGAACAACTCAACAACTTTTTGCTTGTATTAAACATTAATTTGCCAGGATCTTTAATTAAATTTCTTATTGCTTTACACAAACAGAATGTCATTAATAAGGTTTAGTTTATGCTGATGAAATCTCAATCATCTGTAGAGAAATAATGCTTAGGCAAACCATTTCTCTCATGCTAAAATGAATTGTTTTATCCGATTCCTTTTTCACTTTTATTGTATAAACAACTATTGATATATTAATATCCTCTAAGGTTAGAAAAAAAGCTTAAAAATGCAGGATTGTCTTGCAAATATTATCAATTTTGAATTATGCCTATGATTCTAAGGTCTGTATTCATTCCATATTTAATTGATTTTGATAGAATCAAATTTTATTTGCTTTTGTCAGTAATAACAGTTATCAATGTAAAGTGTTTCCTTTTTGGTAAGCATTTTAGCACGTATAATCTAGGAATGTTGCACTTCTTACTCTGATATTTGTAGGCAACTTTAAGTGCATCTTCCATTCCCACATTATGCACCGAGGTCTGTCCCGAGTGACACAGAAAAATCACAGGTTCTTTTAAAATTTGAAATGGTTCTATTAGTTTACAAGGTGTTTTACATTTTCAAGGGAAATTCAGTGACATCTCAAAGCTACTAGCTTGAAGTTCATAGTTATGCATTAGATCACTAAGTAACTCTCCATTAAGTCTTATAATTATTAATCTGGATTTTCATAAGTGATTAAAATAAAAGGCAATACTTTGGGGAAAAAACAGAAAATGAGAACATGTGTTAAGTTGTTCAGCAATACTTATTAAGTTGTTGGGCTTAACTACTATAAATGGAACTGTTGGATATTTCTTTCAGCCTACAGTTCCTTTGACCAAAATGAGAGCCAGAGAAAGAAATGGAGAGAAAGAGGAGAGAGATGACAGAGAGGGAGGGAGAGAGGGGGAGGGAGGGAGGGAGAGAGAGAGAGAGAGAGAGAGAGAGAGATCATTTACATGAGATACTTATGAGGTATGTTTGTCTTGGAAAACATTTATCTCAATCTTGCGCTAAGTTTTATGCACACACATACACATATATACACATGTATATACAACAAAATGAACATCCAATTAAAAAACTCCAAAACCATCCACTGGAAATCTTTAATGGTCTGTGAATGTGGGGATGCCTCTGCCTTGTGTCTTTATAGGTACCAAGATGGCTTTGTGCTCCTACTTCAGCCCCAGAGATTCTTCCTGAAGACCCATATAATGGAGTGTAGAGTCAAAAAGAAACATAAAACCACATCTTCCGTGCACCTACCTAATCCAGTAAGTTTGCAATGACAAAGAAGAGACAAAATATAATGATTTTATTAATAGAAAATTTTAAAAAATGAAATAATTCACTTTTAAAAGAAAATACAAGCTGGATATATTGGTGCTTCCCTGTAATCCCAATACTTTGGAGGCCAAGACAGGAGGATTGCAGATATGAGGTCATCCTCAGCAATTTACAGAATCTATCACATCAATTTATCAAGACTCTACTTTGAACTGAAATTATATATATATATATATATATATATATATATATATATATATATATATATATATTTATGTAAAAAGCTGGGGAGTGTAGCTGAGAGATAAAATGCCCCTGGATTTTTCAATCCCCAGTAGCAAACAAACAAACAAAAACAAATGCATTTTCTATGAAAATCATTTTGGAGAATGTCTAAATTTAAATAGAGATTATACATCTTTAGTGGTATTTATAAAATTCAGTGTCATGAAATCACTTGGAATATGACTTTGCAGTGTCTCAGATGCACATATGGACTGAAGAGGTTAGAAAGTCAATAATTATATCCAACAATGACCTATCCACATTTATCCATGAATCTATATAAATGTGATAATAGTAGAGTCAAAAAATATGTGTAAATATGAATACACATGTATATACCCATGTATTCATACATTCTTATAATGACAGGATATAAGACTTTGAAATAAAATGAACAGAAAATTTATTTTTCAGTATTGTGGGTATTGTTCCACTTCCAGAGATTGCTTATAATTAATTATCAAAGATGCAAAATATATTTGTAAATATGAATACACATGTATATACCCATGTATTCATACATTCTTATAATGGCAGGATACAAGACTTTGAAATGAAATGAACAGAAAATTTATTTTTCAGTATTGTGGGTATTGTTCTACTGCCAGAGATTGCTTATAATAAATTCATTATCAAACATGCAAAAAACTCAGGAAACAGAGAAGGAATTTGTTGCTTTACAGAAGGTTTGACTTTAGGATGTTCAAAATTAAGAGAATATCAAAATGAGTCATTTTTCCTCCTTCATAGAACACAGTTTAACAGAGACTTAGGTCTGCTTCCTTCTATCAGATGGGACTATTTTTGTGTTCTACTTATTTGATATCTTGCTACATATTAAAAGGTTAAATTCAATTATAAAACAAATTTAATTACCAATGCTACCTGATGACAAACACATCTAACTTGCTGGTCTTATGTAACTCACCCCTGCACCCTTCATTGAATAATTAATGGCATCTATTCTGTTACAGCTTCTACCTGCTCTATGTGAAAGTTAATTACTTTTACAAGGAAGCTGAGAGTGGACAGCAATGGTTCTCTTTTGCAGTGTTAGCCCTGAGTGATTCACTCAGGGCTTCTGCAATTGAACCAAGGTCCCTGCTCCTGTCTAGGTTCTGTGAGGATGAGGGGATCTCAGACTGTAGGGCTAGAATTTATTCTTGCTAAGTAGAGTAATTTCTCTGGAAATCACTTTAATGATGTGCAGCAGATAGTGCAGCAGATGGCAACTCTTATGAGGCTAAGATGTCCACTTCCTATCCAGCAAAGAACAGCTATAGTTGTAAAACATGGTCTCTTACAGATTCATGATCCTCTGGGTTTTACTGTTCTACTTTTTTTTTTTCTAAAATAATGGCAACATGACTTAACTTTGCATTCACCAATTAAATAGCTCACACATCATTTTTCTCTAAATGTGGTTGGTCAGGACCTCTGAACTTTTGGAGATGTCTACAATGATCTAGGTTAGATCAACTGATGACTTGTTTTCTCTACTTTCTCTTTCCATTGCTTTCATGGCACCAAACACAACAAGGCAAATTTGGAGGAGATGCTTTACTGCTAGGTCAAACTTTCCCCAATTCTATGGGGATACTCATGCCTAAGCATTATGACTGGATGTCTAACATTTAGACTGGGGAGGCTCTCCTTTATGATATATACTTGTTACATTTAAAATAGGATATTCTGGCTGCAAACATCAAATAATGCAGGGAGTTTAGATGCTATGATACATAACTTTTTATCCCAGTGTTGTTTTGGTTCATGGCCAAATAAGACAACAAAATTGAGCATCCTGTTTTCTTGAACAAAGCTGTCTGACAAAAGATGGTAAATTAATCAGATCTGCAAACATTCCAATCAGATTACAGATAATGGCCCTTTTCCTGGTTTCCAGGAGAATGCCTTCTTGTTGCATCCTCACAGGACTAGGAAAGAGAGCTCTAATCTCTTCCTCTTCTGAAGGACACTAATTCTATCACCAGAGATCCACAGGAGGGACCATATCTAAACCTAATTACCTCCAGGCCTTCATACACTGTCACAATGAGGATGAGGGCTTAAATATGTGGATTTGGGGGAGACACAAACATTTAGTCTATAACAAGTACTAAACATTTTCCACTTCAAAAATATTTGATTCTAGAAAGTATGTTTTGCCACAGATCTCTTAGAATATATGGTTAGTTTTAAAAATACTTGGCATCAATTCTCTGTTAAGTGTCTAGTTTTTTATACTTTTATTTGTACATTGTATTATACATCATAATGAGGTTTAAAGTGATACAGACACACATGCATACAGCACTTGGTGTGTATGCCTCTGGATTTCTCCCTGCTACTCCCCCTTCCTCACACATAATGGTGAGATTGGTAGAGATACCTTCATACATGAGCATAGTTGTGATAAAATATGTAGCCATAGCATTAAACTGATTACCTCACTAGTTATCTTCCACTATTCTACTAGTCTCTCTGTTCATTGATCTAACATCCTTTAACTATACAACCTTTAACTGTCTGTGACAGGCTGACTTCAGCATTTTATGCTTAGATTTGATGAAGTATGGAAGTCAGGTAGAAATGTGATTGCATGAAACAAAAAGTACAAATCATATTTGAGTAGAGAAATGTAACAAATCCTGATCGGATTTTTTTGGCCGCTTAATTTAGCATTTTTTTTTTCTTTTGTGTATGGAGGAATAACCATTCTGAAAGGAGCGCTTTAATTTGTATGACCTTGATGAAGGAAACAGTTCAAATAATATTGTGTTCATGTATGAAGGCATCACTACTAATCTCAATAACATGTATGGCGAGTGAATGGAGTGGGGTGAGATGTGGAGGTAAATATCAAAGGATATAGGTATATATATATTTGTATCAAATTGAACCTCATTATGATGCATAATTCAATGTACCTATTAATTATATTAAAATACTTTCAGAGTTGTTATAAATGGTGAGAGAAAATGTGCATATCATACAGTTTTCACTTTATTAACTTTATTACATTGTAAATATATAAACTGACCCCACAATGCGAACTAGTATGTATCAGTTCATACTATTATATCTATATTAAGACTCAGAAACTAATACTCCAAAGTGAGGTCCTCGGATGTACCCTCAAAAGCAAAGTTGCAAGCCGGGCATGGTGGCGCATGCTTGTAAAGCCAGCATTTGGGAGGCTGAGACCTGAGGATCCAAGCTCACGGCCAGCCTCAGCTACCTAGTGAGGCACTCCACATCTTAGTGAGACCCTGTTTCAAAATAAAGAATAAAAAATAGGGCTGGGGATGTAGCTCGGAGGTAGAATACCCCTGAGTTCAATCCCCAGTACTTCCAAAAAAACAAGTAAAGTTGCTCTCTGACATTCTCCTGTTTCTTGGCATCCATTTTTTAGTCTTAATATTAGCATTCAGTCTTCTCGTATTTTGGACAGTAATGTGAAGGTAAACTTAAAAATTTTTGAGAGAAATTAATGTATTAGCTATAACAAAAAATAGCAATTATATTTTTTGTGGCACAGGGTGTGAACTCAGTGACATTTTACCTCTGTGCTACATTCCTACCCCTATTTTATTTTATTTATTTTTTTTTATTTTTGAAACAGGGTCTCACTAAGATGTAGACG
Organism: Graphiurus murinus; assembly: GCA_004027655.1. Lineage (NCBI taxonomy): Eukaryota > Metazoa > Chordata > Mammalia > Rodentia > Gliridae > Graphiurus > Graphiurus murinus. Next base: position 16,877 of record PVLC010024832.1, read on the forward strand.
GCCTCCTTGAATAGCTGAGGTTGGCTGTGAAACTTTGATCCTTCTGTCTCAGCCTCCCACATATTGGGATTACAAGTGTGTGCCACCATGCCTATCTACACAACTATAATCTTAATATTATGAGAATTAATATATTAAAGATGTGTTTCTCCATTACAAGCAAGAGCATTTTTAATAATTAGCTAACTGGAATATTGAAGTGTTACACTTCAGTTCATCACAATGTATAATATTATTCAAGTTACAAAAGCTTAATGAATATCTTTCTGAGGGCAATATATAACAATTTGAGAATAACAATGCTGTCCTCTGCATGAAGGGCTGTTATTTACTTTGTCCCATTTGCTCCTTGTTCTGATGCTAGTAGCTTTGTCCTGCAATTGCAGAATGTAACTAGGTGGGTAACTATTGTATTTATTAAGTATGATTTTTCAAATTGATTTGTTAATTTAACAAGGGCTAAATGTCTAGTTATTAATAACAATCTTTAATAGGTACTTATAATGGAGTTCTTCATAATATATAAGTGCCCATTTGACCCTTGTGAATTAATTTAACTTGTTTAGTGTAATTTAGATGAGCTTCATAAAATATCCTGTAGATTTGTCTAGTCATGTTGAAAATAAAAAGCTTAATTATTCTATAATACAAAGAAAAATGAGCTTCAGTATATAGAATTTCTCTTAAGAAAGGGAAAAGACACTAAGAAATGCTTAGTGTATAAAGATCCTGTATTGGGCTGCTTTGATTTATTTTTGAGATTAGAATTATAAATAAATATATATGTAAATAAACCACATAATTTTTATTTTAGATAATTCTAAAGTAATCTAGTTATCTATCAAAAATGATATACATTTTATGTATGTGTACATATATAATGCATATATGTAATGTCAATGTATACATATAAATGTACAAGACCTCAAAAATTAAGTAAACTTAACAGTTACTCATTTACAGTTTATCATGAAGAAATTTTATAAAACATAGATTAGTGATGGGAAGACAGGAACTATAATGCAACATCTCTAACAGATTTCACATTTAAAATGCAAACTATATTCATTAATTTATGTACAGACGTTCATAATTTAGGTTAAAATCTCATTCCATAAATTAGGTTAAATTTGCAGGTATTTAAAAATTGATAGTATGATGAAGCTGCTTTATATGTAATATTCATATATGAAAGATAAAAATAAAACAATTATTTTGTCATTTATTACCCCTAAACCCAATACTTTTCACTTGAATAAGACTGCTGATGAATCCAATTTTCTGCTTATATCAGTTTTGCATGGGACACAGCACTGGTTAAAGTTCTGCACCAGTTCATGGAGTATTGAGTGATTAATTTCAAAAGACTTGACAAAATAAACAAAGAATCTTGGTTATGGTATGAAATATACCACAGTTAGAAAGAGAACTGAAAGTGTAATAAATTATTGCTCCGAAATTATTTTCAATGTTTGGAGGTCAGAAGGAAATAAGGAAGTAAGTCCCTGTACTATGGCCTTAGTATATATAGAAACATTTGTGGCCTTGGTTTATATTTTGAGTGTCTGTAAGTCTAGAGGATCCTAAGGGAATATCTTGTATGAGGAATTGCCTTTGCTGCTACTGGTTTGCTCCAGAAGGCCAACCATTTCTTATAGATCATGATTTTGCAAAAATATACAAATGAGGCTCATTATTAGCCAGAACATCTTGTACTGAGATGAATACTTGAAGTTTGGAGGAAAAACTGACTTTTGACACATTCTTTATCAGAGATATCTTAGTTACAGAGTGAAAAGGAACAATTCTCCTTTGTGTTCATCATGTCTAATGGCAGTAATACCAAGCATAAGACACATAAATTTCTATTGAAATTATTTCAGTGTTACAAAGATTCTATTCAGGTAGCCATGGATCTGAAAGAGGGCTGACATCCTCTAGCACCATGGCATGTGTAAGAAAGTGAGGACAGAGGTACCTATCTCCTCCTGCATATGGGCTGCACCAGAGTTTGAATCCATTCTGTAGTAGAGTTCTCCATGGCTATACTAAGCTTGTGTGATGTTGCTTCTATGAGCTAAGGAATAATGTGCAACTAAGATTGTAGAGTATCATGTAAGGGCATAGAAACTTCTGTTTTCAAGAGATCCCAATTTGTGACAAAGATCCCTACTCTAATGGCTTGTAGCATGGACCAAGGGGGTTAGTTTATTTCAGCACAAATTTATGGACAACATATGGCCATCACAGGTAATCACAACCCTCCATAAAGTGTAAGAGTAAGTTACTAAAGCTACTGAGATGAATTTGTCTGATTTGTCTTAGGGGACAAATAGGAATCCCTTTTGTAAAGCAATTTAGATAAATTCTAGAAATCTTTTTTGGAAGAGGACCATTCCAAAGGTAAGCAATTTACAAGTTGAAGTATTAGTTGACCTAAGTACCATACATTGTACCTAGAGCCCCAACAAAACTAAAATATGTTGAGATTATTTTACATTAGAGATGTTTATTGAAAGTACCAGAGCAAACAGCTCTTAGTTTACTGATTCACTTTAAGGAATTTAACTGAGGTGTAAAACCCTTCAACCATGTGTGAGCAATAACACTTTCCTTTTTTATGAGCATCTTTGTGAACCTTTATATGTCCTGAATAAATATGTTAGATGAGTTTTCTTGGATGAGGATGTTGTCAATATACTATCTTATCTGTGTGATATTGGAAAAAGTCAGGTGCTGTGAAGATCTTGGCTGCAAAGCTTATGTGTGATTTCAGGTTCTTTAAGATATTTCATGAGTAGCAGGTAAAGATATATCATGTACCTGTCATTTGAAAGCAAATTTTAGTTTAAAAGTTTTTTAAATAAACGCTGATCTGAATATACTACTTAGATGTATAATAGGGAAATATTTATGTTTTCCTAATTGGATAGGGTCAGTAATTTCAATATTAGGAATGGGACCCAATGGATGGAGTCATAGCACTAAGGTTACAACAATCTATTGTGAAACACCATTTACTTTTTTTCCAGTAAAGGTGTGTTTTTAAAAGGAAAAGCATTAGAGATCACATTTTCTCTAAACAAGCATTGTGCAATAAGTCTCAATTTTTAAGAGTTCTATTTTAATTTACATTGGGTAATATTATCTATTAACTTGGAGGAACCAAAGGCAACTGCCTTTATGGGGTCCAATTTTTTTTTATGGGGTCCTGATTTTTATGTGTCAAAAGTTTAATTTAACTTTAATATATTAAATATTGTGTAAGAGCAAAAATACCCATTAGGATTATTTTAGGGCAATGAATACTGTTATCATGGGAAATTTGAGCAAAACCATCATTTCTGTGGTTAGGTGAAGCATATTTGTTTATCTTGTACTTTGTCTTCAATAATTCTCTAAAATTGTACACAGAACCTTATTTAAATTTGTAGGATCTTGAAGTATAATTGTAATTTGAATAACAGTCTTAAGTCCAGGAAGGTTTGCTAATTGGTATATTTCAGCAGGTGTTAAAATTCAGAGCAGTTGTTGTTAAGTTGTAAAATCCAATTCCTTTTTTATTTTATAAAAATAAATTATTTTAGTAAGCTTTGGATTTCCATGTAGGTCAAATTGGAGACTTCTTTTTCAGTGTTTTTTTGTTTGTTTGTTTGTTTGTTTTGTTTTGTTTTGTTTTGTTTTTCTGGGCCAGGGAGGCTTCAGTATTTCTGATTATTTTTTCTATACTTAGGTTTTTTTTTTCCCCCTTCTCTCTTTTTGTGATTACCTAATACAGTTTGGTGGTGGTTGGGGGGCTCCCATTCATAATTCTATTTCTTCCTCCAAATACCCTCAAACAAATTTGGCCTCCATTAGGTCCCCAACCATGACACAGATTGCCTTATAGGCTTTAAGGATCTGAGTGTAAATGGCTGTTCCTAGGAATGCCGGAGATATATTTCTCCACAATCCTAATGATCATAATCTTTGTTTTGACAGAAACATAAGCAACAACAGTAGCATTTTGTAGGGTATTAGTGATTCACCTGCCTTTAGGAGCATAGACCTCAGTCATTCAAATCTTTCAATGACTCTTCTTCTAATTATGACTATCCTATAGGTATGGTGGTGCATGCCTGTAATCCTCATACTGTACTTGAGAGGCTGAGAAAGGAAGATCCCAGATTCAACGCCAGCCTCAGCAACGTTGCAAGGCCCTCACCAACTTAATGAGACCATTTTTCAAAATAAAAAATCCAAAAGGCTGAGCTCAGAGTGTATTTCAGAGTTTGAACACCCTTGCATTCAATCTCCAGTATCAAAAAATAAATAAATAAAATAAAATATAGTGATTACTCTTCCTCCACATTTGCAACAACCAGAAAGGCCTATGTATCACAATATTTGCTCTAAACCTAGTGTCAGTCACGACTCACATTGGAATAGAGACAAATGATTATTCTAAGATACACAGACACATCTGAGGCAAGACAAAAGACCTAGGGTCACTTTAAAGAGGTTTTGACCCTGTCATCATATCCCTAAATCCCAATTACCAAAACATCTGGCATAGATAATTTAACTCTGTGACAGAGGCTTTGTAGAATTCATTAGACACAGTACAAAGCAGCACAACTCAAAATGCCCACTTCTCTAACAGGAAAAGCTCACGATGCACATCCACTAGCAGAAAGCAGAGCTGACCAGCAAGCAAAAGCAGTTCATTATCCAGATGCCCTGCTCATAGAACCAGTCCTTTATGCCTTTCTGCAGAGACAACATGGACTCTTGCCCAAAACTTGTTTCATATGCCAAGTCACATGATGCCATAAACATACACTATGGGGATAAGAACAGTTAAATATTTACATACTCTGAGGCTTTATGAGGATTTGATCCAAAGATGACTTTATGAAAAAGTAAGAATGGACAAGAACAGAAAAGCTTGGGTATTTCTGTTTTGTTTTGTTTGTTAGTTTGGTTGTTTGTTTGATTGTTTTGGTTATAAGGAGATGAGCCAGATAGAAGTATGCCTACATATGTACAGAGTCTTTCACCATGCTTTAAAATATTCAAAGATGCCAAATGAAAGAGCACCTGGGCTTCTTCTTTCCCTCCCTCCCTCCCTCCCTCCCTCCCTCCCTCCCTTCCTTCTTTCCTTCCTTCCTTCCTTTTTTTCTTTTATTTCAGATTAAACTCAGAAGCATTCTACCTCTTAGCTATACTCCTAACCCCTTTTATTTTTTATTTTGAAATAGGGTGTCACTAAATTGCTAAGGATCTTGCTAAATTGCTGAGGTTGGCCTCAAACCTGTGATCCTCCTGTCTCAACCTCCTAAGTACTGGGATTACAGGTGTGCACTGTTGTGCCCCATTCATAGACTTTCTTATGAGTTTCCCAGATGAGGAGAAGAAAGAGAAGAGAGGCAGAAGTGAGACGTATATGTCAGGTTATTAAAAAAATGGAGTCAAATTTTTATTATATGAATTCTGTGTCAAGTCAAAGAAAGACAAGTCCTATAAATGGAGATTTCCAGAGAGCTACTTGGCATATCAAATGGTGACAACACTCTGGAAATAGTGCTTATTTGGGAATCCCAAACCTATTCTGCTTTCTCAAATTGCCTTTAGGTTGTGTTTCTTTACAGCTACTGAGTTTAGGAAGCTGTTGGAGGGGGGCGGTTTAAGGGTGTTGATCAGAATAAAGGAAACATGATAAGCTTCCCTGTTCTTACAGATAATTAATCATTTTTCTTACAAAAAATACTCCCTGGATAGTTACAAACATATGCTTAATTTATAGAAATTTAAAAACATTTGATAGTTGTTTTTTTTTCAGTTTTCACATTGCTTAATTTTTGAAAGATTTTACTTTTCATTGCATAAATATTCTTCTCTTAATCCTTTCTTAACATAGATACACAAAACCAGAATTCTTGGTTCAGTTCTCTAACATCTAGAGGGTACTTTTGATGTAAATTTGTAAATTCAAACACTTTCAGAAATTTTAGAAGACAATAATATGTATGATCAGATTCTTCATTTTTCTTATACTTTATCAAGTTTGAAATATGAAATTAAAAGTTAAGCCAAAGAAAAAAGAGAATCAACCCAAATTACCAAAATAAGAGATAAAAAAGGTGATATTACCACTGACAGTATGGAAATACAAAGAGTAATCAGAAACTATTTTGAAAACCTATACTCCAACAAAATGGAAAATATAGAAGAAACTGACAAATTTCTAGACACATATAACCTTCCTAAATTGAGTCAAGATGATATCAAACACTTAAATCATCCAATAACAATCAAAGAGATAGAAATATCAATAAAGAGTTTACCATCAAACAAAAGCCCAGGGCCAGATGGTTTTCCAAGTGAATTTTATAAAACATTTATAGAAGAACTAATCCCAATACTTCTCAAGCTATTCTGTGAAATAGAAAGAAACGAGACCCTCCCAAACACATTCTATGAAGCCAACATCACATTAATACTGAAGTCAAATAAAGACAACTCAAGAAAAGAAAACTATAGGCCTATATCATTGATGAACTTAGATGCAAAACTGCTAAACAAGATACTAGCAATGCACATTCAAAACCCCATCAAGAAAATTATACACCATGACCAAGTCGGGTTCATCCCAGGGATGCAAGGTTGGTTCAACATATGAAAAACAATCCATGTAATTCACCACATAAACAGAATCAAAGACAAAAATCACATGATTATATCAATTGATGTTGAAAAAGCATTTGATAAGATCCAACATCCATTCATGCTAAGAGCGCTTCAGAGAATTGGAATAGAAGGAACATACCTCAACATCATGAAGGCAATATACAATAAGCCCACTGCCAATATCATATTAAATGGAGAGAAACTGAAAGAGTTCCCACTAAAAACAGGAACAAGACAAGGATGTCCATTATCACCTCTTCTGTTCAATATAGTACTTGAGACTCTAGCCAGACCAATAAGGCAAGAGAAGGAAATCAAAGGGGTAAAAATAGGGAAAGAAGAGCTAAAACTATCCCTTTTTGCAGACAACATGATACTATACTTAGAAGACCCAACAAACTCAACCAAAAAACTTATAGAACTGATCAACAAATTCAGCAGTGTCTGGATACAAAATCAATCTTAAAAAATCAGAAGCTTTCCAAGCCGGGCGTGGTGGCGCACGCTTGTAATCCCAGCATTCGGGAGGCTGAGACCGGAGGATCCGGGTTCGCGGCCAGCCTCAGCTACCTAGTGAGGCACTCCGCAACTTAGTGAGACCCGGTTTCGAAATAAAGAATAAAAAAAATAGGGCTAGGGGTGTAGCTCGGAGGTAGAATGCCCCTGAGTTCAATCCCTAGT
>PVLC010024833.1:0-11771 GCA_004027655.1 Graphiurus murinus
AGCTATACCCCCAGCCCTATTTTTTATTCTTTATTTTGAAACCGGGTCTCACTAAGTTGCGGAGTGCCTCACTTAGGTAGCTGAGGCTGGCCGCGAACCCGGATCCTCCGGTCTCAGCCTCCCAAATGCTGGGATTACAAGCGTGCGCCACCACGCCCGGCTACATTTTATGTTTTATTTTAGGTATCTGCAAAATCTGTAGTTGTAGATAACCAAAAAATGAAAACAGATGCTCATTTTTTTCTAATAATATTCTACTAATAAAATCACAGGGTAAAGCCGGGCGTGGTGGCACATGCTTGTAATCCCAGCATTTGGGAGGCTGAGACTGGAGGATCCAGGTTAGCGAGCAGCCTCAACTACCTAGTGAGGCACTCCACAACTTAGTGAGACCCGGTTTCAAAATAAAGAATACAAAATAGGGCTGGGGGTATAGCTCGGAGGTAGAATGCCCCTGAGTTCAATCCCCAGTACAACAACAACAACAAAAAAAATCACAGGGTAATAAGTGAAACTGTTCAACTAGGGAGAATAATTTAAAGAAAGGTTTAAAAAAACATGGATGGCATCGTTTCTATGAAAGAAAAAGGCAAATGAGTAAAACATCCACTGGAATATTAAAGTGAAGGGCAATGGATTTTTAAGTGGTGAATTGTTAACATTTTATCATTTTATTTACTTTTGATGCATAAAATTCATTATAGACTTTCTTTTTTTGATACTGAATATATTAGAACCTATTAAAAGCAATTTGATTATTTTAGAAAGTTAAAGAGTTCATAGACATACATATCTTTACATCTAAGTAAATTCCCATGACCAGGGGTCATTGGAGAATCTCATGGGAGAAGAGATTTTCCAATGACCCCTGGTCATGGGAATATAGTTCTTTCAGAACTATAACTTCAACGTAAGAGGTGACACATGAGAATATGATAAACTCAATATTGAAGTAAAGATAGTAACAGTAGACAGTAGACACATTAAGCTAAATAATGACATTATAAATGCAAAATTGCAGTAATACACATAATGCAAAAATTAATCCTTTAAATTTTTAAAATGTTAGCTTCAAGATATTATACTATTGGATATATAGTTATAATGTATCCATTAAGTATATTTTAAATTTCTTCTTTCCTTGGATTATACTTTTAATATGAGTAAATGCTTTTTATTTTCTTTTTTTCTTGTGGTACTCGGGATTGAACCCAGGGGCATTCTACCTCTGAACGACACCCCCAGTCCTATTTTTTATTCTTTTTTTTTTTGAAACAGGTAAATGCTTTTTGTAAACAGAGGTTTCAATTATAATATGTATTAGTGGCAAATATGTTATTAGCATTGTAAATTCAACTCACTTCATGTACTTTAAATAGCATATTGTATATATGTTATCTATAAAATGATAACACATGTAATGATAACATCAATGAAAAGGAACAAAGTCTGATTTGAACAGCAACAAAGCCTGGTTATACAATCTTACCTAAATAAAGAAAAATAAATCTTTGAACAATATCATCAACAAAAATAATAATAAGGAAAAATATAATTTCAAATCTTTGAACAATATCATCAACAAAAATAATAATAAGGAAAAATATAATTTCAAATACTGTTTCAAGTGAGGTGTGGTAGCACACACCTGTATTCTCAGTATTTGAGAAGCTGAGAGAGGAGGATCACAAGTTCTAGGTCAGCCTCAGCAGCTTAGTGAGAAACTTTGCCAAATAAAAAAGGCTGAGGATGCAGATTAGCATTAGAGTGTCCTTGAATTCAATCCTTAGTACCACACACACACAAAAAAATAATTTTTCCTTGGGTAAAGCTCATAAATATTTAAAACCAATAAAGGTAAATAATTATAGTCTAAATAAAATATATTTGATATAAAATAATTTTATTTAAATGATATGGACTATTAATATTATTTGCTTTCTTTTATGTTACCTGGGATGTCATTATACTAATAAATTAAAGTCCTTTTCTTTACCTGACTTCAGAAAAAAATTTGAATCATAAAGGAAAATTACCCTTAGACATGAATTGGTTTTACCTTAATCACTGGACTCTATATTAAAGAAAAATTAACTATATTTTTCAGAATTCAATTCTTCTTATGTTGGAACTATTCATGGTGCTCAGTGAAATATTTTATTTAATAAGTAATCTAAATATTAAGAAATGTAAATTCAGATATTAAAGGGTACATTTATATTCTCTATAATTTCCCTTTTACATAGAACAAAATTTTGGCATGGATAGAAAAGAAAATACTAATTTATAATCTGTTTTATCCCAAAATGTCCACTTAGGTACAAACGATATAAAGAAGAAACAATAATTAAATTAGAGTCATTTGCATAGTTTTACTTAAATTTTCTATGACAGTAGTAAGTAAGATATGTACTAATTGAGAATAAAAGTACTTTGAATACTCATACTTTACAAACAGTCAAGATAAAAAAGGATAAAATGTGATGCATCCAACTGAGTTTTGGTTTTCAGTCCAGCATGCAATGCACTTTGAAATTTCTTCACTCTACCTTAGCAGAAAATAAAAGCTGAACAAACCAAAAAATCAGCAACTCAAATTTGTCAGATGCATGAGGTCACAGGGGAAACTATTCTGCCTCAAATTGGACAAATTGGTATAAAAGTACAGAGAATCACAATTTATAGGAGTAGAAACCCCTGCAGGAGCCAGTGCCAAGGTAGGAAACCCGAAACTGTTACTGACAACATGCGGAGGCCCAGCGTGGACAAGTTGAGAGTTAAAAATTCCAGGGGGGCTTATTTACTGAGGGACGTGCACCTGTGGGTGTTTTATACTATGTAGCTCTACTAGAGCCTCACAGTGGTTATCTGTTATACTTCCAACAGGTAGAGAAGAGGAACTAATTTGAATATAACAAGGCATTCTATTTTTAATAATAATTATCACTATAAATAAAGTAATAAATATCTTATGTAATTAGACCTTAAACTGCTGGGGTTGTATCAGAACTTAAATGACCCAGCAAAGGGAAGTACCCAACTTGAACTCTATCTATCATGATATACCCAATGCATGAGAGAGGGCAGTGGTGAGAAACTCTTGTGATGTCCACACATCAGATCCATTGGCCACTAAAAGACCAAAACTTAATTACAGGACTAAAGGATGCTTCTACCCCCCTACATCTTACCACCACACTGCTAAGGTCTGCTTTCAGTGGTTCATTTTACCAGCATGTCATGTCTGGCTTTCAAGAAAAAAGTTATAAGGCATAATAAAAAACAAAAGAAGATAAAAAACAATCATGAGAACAGACTATAGCAGGGATGTTGAAATGATCAGACAAGGAATTTAAAACAATCACAATTAAGATGCTGAGTTCTCATGAATAAAGTATATAGCATTCAAGAGCACATTGGCAATGTAAGCAGAAATGGGAAAATTATAAGAAAGAGTTCAGGAGGCTGAACTGGGAGGACTGGATGTTTTTGAGGCAGCAAAAGGAAAAAAGAAATACTAGATATTACTGTAACACAATTGAAGGATGTCTTTGGTAGGCTTATTAGTAGACTCAACATGGCTGAGAAAAGAACCTCTGAGCTTGAGAATATCTTTGTATAAACCTCCTAAACTGAAAAGCAAAGAACATAGAAGATCTGTAAGGAAAGTGCAACAGGTAAAATGTATATGTAATATGGATAACAGAAAGAGAAGAAAAAGAAATTGGAATAGAAAAAAGATTTTACACAATATGACAAAGTATTTCCTCATATTAACATCAGATACCAAAACACAAATCCACAAGGTTTATAGAAAACCATACAAAATAAATGCAAAAGAACAAAAAAAAAATTAAATGTATACATGGCCATGTCATTCTCAAACTATAGAAATTTAAAGAAAAGTAAAAACTTTGAAAGAATCCAAAAGGAGAGACACTTTTCTTATAAGGGATAAAATGCATTCATCTTCTCCTCAGAAGCATGCAAGCCAGAAGAGATTAAAGTGAAATATTTTACATTTTGAATTAAAATGCTCACAAACCTAAAATTATATACCTTGTGAAATTATCCTTCAAAAGTGAAGGATAAATAATGACAGAAAATGTGAATAGGCCTCTATATATTAATAAAATTGAATCAATAATAAATATACTTCCAAAACAAAAAGCAGCAGGCCCAGGTTCATTGATGAGTTCTACCAAATACTTAATGTAGAAATTAAGCCAATTCTCTAGAATCTCCTCCAGAAGACAGAAGCATAGTACAAACTTCCCATTTAGTGAGGCCAGCATTACCCTTATAACAAAACTAGACAAAGAAACTATACAAACTCAACAATGAGAAAGCAAATAATCCTATTTTAAAAATGGGCCAAATACTATAAGAACCATCTCACTGAAGAAGATACATAAATGATGAATAAGCTTATGAAAAGATGTTATATATCATCTGTTATCAGAGAAATAAAAATTGTAAAAACAATGAGGAGCACATCTTACAATGGCCAAATTCAGAACATTGATGTGGAGAATCTGAAGGAACTGGAACCCTCGTTCGTGGTTGGGGGAAATTCAAAATGGCACAACCACATTGCTAAGTAGTTTGGTGATTTCTTATATAAATAAATACACTCTTATTATCCAATCCAGAAATTATGTTTCTTGGTATTTATCCAAAGGGCCTGCAAATGCATATCTTTAGAAATACCTGCATATGGATATTTATAGAAATTTTATTCATCATTTACAAAACTTAAAAGTATCTAAGATGCTCTTTAGTAGATTAATGGGCAAATAAGTTGTGATACTTCCAGGCAATGGGATATTATTTAGCAATTGAAAGAAATGAGCTTTGAGGCCAAGAGAAAGCACAGAAATTTAAGGGTATCCTACTAAGAGAAAGGCAAGGTGTCACACCCTGTAATGCCAGTACTTGGGAGGCCAAAACAAGGAGAATTTCAGGTTCAAGATCAGACCCAGCAATTTAGAGAGACTATCAGCACCTAGTGAGACCCTATTTCAAAACAAAACAAAACAAAACAAGAAAGGACTGGGAGTATAACCTGGAGGTAGAATATTCCTGGGTTCAATTTCTAGTACCACAGAAATAAAGGAAAAGGAAGGAAAGAAAAAGAAGAAAGAAGAAGGAAGGAAGGAAGGAAGGAAGGAAGGAAGGAAGGAAGGAAGGAAGGAAGGGAGGGAGGGAGAGAGGGAGGAGAGGAGAGGAGAGGAGGGAGGGAGACTGAAAAGGATAGACTGATTCTAAATATATGACATTCTAGAAGAACTAAAGCCACAGATACAGTAAAAAAAATTATTGGTTTCTAGGGGGTTATGGGGAAGGAGAATTGAATAGGTGGAACATAGAATATTTTTAGGTCAAACTACTTTGTATTAATTATATAATGGTGGAGACATTCATTATGCATTTGTTAAGATGTATACAATGTATAACATCAAAAATGAGCCTTAATGATAGAGATAATTGACTCTGCATGGTAATGATATATAAAAGAAGGTTGATCAACTATATGTACCACTTTGTAAGGGATGTTGATAATGAGGAGGCTATACATTTGTGGGAACATAAAGAATATGGAAAACTTCCATACTTTCCATTCAATTTTGCTGTGGACCTCAAACTTCTCAGAAAATAGTGTCTGTTAAAAAGTTTAAAAATAAGAGCACTTGAGATGAAATTAATTAAATGCTACAGGAAAAAAATGACTGGAGTTCAGCATAGTGCGCTGAAATTGGAACAAAAACTGGTGGGAACTAAGATTGGAACAAGAATTGATGGGAACTAAATTGGAACAAACCTAAACAACCAGGATGGCAACAACAACTGCCTTGTTATTGTCAGTTCAGAAATAAAAATAGAAAAATAAATGAGAGCTAAATAAATTTTCTTAATTTGCAACTACACTGCAAACAAAGATTTGTTGGTTTCTTAGTCACACAGAGATATAGTGTGAATACTAATATTCCTTTTATATCATCATTAATGCTATTAACTACTCATCAAATCAAAGAACTTTATAAATTTAATAAGAGACAAGTGCTTTCACTGATTTTGTGTTCCACTTTTAAATGCGGTTAGCAATCTGTGATAGGAAATTTTTATAAAATATAATATTTTTATTCTTTAAAAGTATATATTATCCCAGGCATTAGATAGATATAGAATAAGGCAAACTCAATGTATGTATTATGCAAATAAAGGTGACAGTAAAGAAAGAGTTGAGTAGATATTGATGATGAAGCCTAATGGATACCAGGAAGCTGCATCCCTTGAGATACTCATTATTCATAATCCACAAATACTAGGTTTTCAGGCCAGTAGTATAGTGTGTCAGCTTTAATTCGCACTGCAGAGCACTGAAGAGATGCAGATCTTGCATAAGTAATTCCTACTTGTTCTCTACAACTCATATAAAAGGTAGAAATCATCCCATTGGAAACAAATTAATTATTAAATGCTTTTCATCATATTGAAGGCATATTTTTCTTTTATTATTACAAAATATTTTAGGGAAATCAATCTTTCTATTTTTAAAGTGCAAAATATTTTAAATGGTGACAATTCAATATTTAAGTGAGCTTATTCAAATAAATTTGTGGGACTATTTGTTTATAAAAGTGTTGCCCATTGGCACAGATGTTGAATTAATTTTTGAGATTGTAATGATCTAACTCATAAATTAAGAATTTGTAGACTCAAGTATTTACTACGAATCATATTCATGCAATGAGTATCTCTATATTGTAATTTATTTTCCATTTGAGTTTCCAATTTCCTGAACAAGTAGAAGAGTCATTTATTTGATGACAGTAAAGTATGTAGGAAAGACAAGAAATTAAACACTATTCATATTTCATGGCTTCAGGTGAAAACTAATATTAAGGACCATCCTAAATCTTTTCTTTTCTATCTAGAGTTAACGAGCTATAGTGTACATAGGAGAGAAGAAAATGAATGACAATAGAATGACAAAAGATCATTATGCAAAATTTATTGATGTTAGTTTCTGTAATATATAAAATAACATGAGTACATATGATGTACTTTCATGTATTAAAATGTATAATTTTCATTAAATGTAACTTGTATAAGTCATTATTAGGAGAGGAGAGGAGAGGGGAGGGGGGGAGAGGAGAGGAGAGGAGAGGAGAGGAGAGGAGAGGAGAGGAGAGGAGAGGAGAGGAGAGGGTGCAAGATCGTGCCTACAACCTTGTTGAGGACATTAACACTATCAGACAGAGTCAGAAAAGCACACTGTAAAAGGACACAGAGGCATTGAGAGAGTGAGAGTATTAGAGGTTAAAGACATTTTGAAATTTGTCAAAGTTGGAGCATGGGTCAACCTGGGCATCAAGGAAACAGGGTGGTCCAAAAACATTATCTCAGGAGGAACCATGCTTCCCTCAAACTGTATTTAGCCCATTAAGTGATAATCCATAAATCACATTGTATCCCATAGCCTCAGTCACCTTTCAGAGTGTCAGCACTGAATAGGTGATACAAACGTAACTGGGACGACATGGCTTGTTTCTGGAAGGAGTTCAGATCTTGTTTAGAAAGAATGTAGAGGAGGGGAGCATGAAGCAAGGATTCTCTCTTCTTGGTGTATATACTATGGGCTCCCTGTGAGAAGAGAAAAATTAGAACACTCACAGGTCACATCTTATTCTAGTGACTAGCCGGGGTTATGTCCTCCTTGGGTTTGTGCTAAGACATCCCATCAAGGTTTGGCTACGTTTTTACTTTTAACTTTAGAAAACTGAAGAACTTGGAAAGGAAAGCATTTACTGTGCTGAATAACTTGTGACAATGATTTTCATTCTAAATACATTTTTTAAAGTAGTGTTATTCTTGGCCATTATCTAGGATCCCAAAATACATTCAGTACAGTGCACTATTCTTTATAATCATGTTCCTTTTGTAAAGAATTTAGATCTTATTTGATAAGAAATAGGAGAAACTTGGACTTGATAAACAAAACTTTCACTGTAGTTATGAAATATTCATTGTCTTAGAAGTTTCTGGGAAATAAAAAGTTTATTAAAGTGGCAACCTAGCAGTTCATATTGTTTGCTCTTTGAAAACATGTAAACTTTGATAATTTATTTCAAAGAATTAATCTTGATATAAGAAAATAATATGAATGGATTAATATGCTTTAGTAAACATTTTCCTGATAATCCTAGAAAAATGAAGCTTCAAAATCAGTTCATGGATGAGGGAATATAACTGGAACAAGATATAGTTAAAATGTTTGATTTTTTTTACACATTATTGATAACCCATTAAGAAAGAAATATATGTGGTACTTTGAGTACAGATTTCATTTAATATCTTATATTTGTGTAATTTAACTTTTTATAGTCTAGCTAGCTTTTGGCTTTGTTTTTTCAAAGCAATTATTTTTTATGTTTGCTAAACATAATTATTTTATGAAGAAAATATGTACTATACCATAATCATGCTATGGAGAGATGATTTGTTGCCATTGGTGATGATCAAAATTGTTTATAGATAAACTATCTCCTTAGAGCCCTTTTAAAAACTGTTTACTGTAACTCAGGATTTTGAACTTTCTGTGCTCTTTTTAAAAATTCAAAGATATTTTAGTTATTTAGTCAAGTTCTTTACCATCAGGTTACTAGTTAAGAACACAGCCACAGGAACATGAGAGTCAGTAGATGTTTTTGTTCTATGTGCCTGAAGTTTTTGCTGTGCCCGTTGTGCCAAGCCTGCAGTCAGAGTTGCTGAGTTGACATTCACAAGTCTAGTTATTTGGTCAACAAAGCCATTAATCTGCCTTTCAATGGTATTGCAAATGCAGTGGGCATCCACATGAAAAATTGACATGTCAGTACATTGTGCAATAACTCAGATATCTTACCACAATCTTTTTCTGCACAGCTTTTTAACCTAGACCATGCATTGATTAGTTCTTTAAACTAGAAGTCAAGTAGTCAGTCTAATTATAATAGACCATGATATTATGTTGTGATATTACAATATTGTGAAAAGTCCTGATGGTGCAAGACCTGAAACATGACATACAATTTAGTATATCAACTACTATCACACTATTCATTAGTACTAATTTTCCTACTATAAGAATTCTATGCCACCACTTCTTTTTCTTCCTGTTTTTACATATTTAGCAGAGCATTCCATATACCAAGCATCTCTTATTAGTTTGAGGTTTAAGGTTGTCATATCTTTCTTAATACTTTATGGAAGACCCAATTAACTCTTTAAGTATCTTTAATTTCCTGATTTAACAAATAAATTCCATAATCAAAAGTAAAAAGTTATACAGGAATTGAAATAAGCAAGATTCCTGGTTTATAGTTCATGGGGGAACTTAAACAGGTTTTTGTTTTTAATTTTGAACAATACTCATAGCCCCTCCAGTACCTTACAGGAATAGGAGTGTTGTCTTTTATGGTGTTCAGTGGTCCCAAACCTGCAAAACCTCAAGAAAGACAGGTTTAGTTTTATGATATTTTATAAAGATTTTTAAAAATTTGGATATCAGTGCCATGTCATATTTCTTCTGTGAGCCTAAAAGCAGAAGTACCATTATAAATCATAATTAGAATATAAAGGGGAGCTAAAGTCAGAATATATCTAGTTAAATTATGTGGGCAGTCTTTAAAATGGCTCCATGAGTCTGATTCTTCCTTTACCCCAGAATAGCACACTTGTTTTTGATTATACTTTCCCGCTGACTGTTCAAGAACAAGTAGTTTATAAAAACATAATTTTTATAAAATTTGCTGTTAAGGTCAGCCAAGGCTCCTTGGGTTACTTTTAGGGACATTGTGAGGTATTTCCTCTACCAGTTGTTTCATCTGCTAGAATTGGTCATGGTCTTGCTGGCTAGCTCCAAAGAAGTTATGGAAGACAGAACTTCCCCCTTCATTGACCCTCAAGATGAAGGTATCTAAGTTTCAGAAGTGGGAAGTGAGGTAGGATAGAAGAAATGAAAGTAATAGGTAGAAAGAAGACAAGCAAGGAAAGAAAAGGAAGACTAGCTTTAAATCTAAAACCTCCATGATGACCCTTATCTTCACCTTACAGGGTCTGTTTTTCCTTAGACAAACATCCCCAGAAGACTCTTCCCTTTAATGTTAAAGACCTGTACCCCATCAAAAGTTTTTAAGATGTTTGTTAATCACAGGATCCATAAGGAAGGTCTGACATTTGATCAAGCTAAGGCTTACCCAACCACCACTCATTGACTGGATGTCAGGAACCTGTAGATTCTGAGGAAGTCCAGACCTCCATTCCTGCTGTGCACCACTACTCACACCCTCATAGGGAGTCTCCCATAAAAAAAAACTGTGAGACCCAAAAGGTATTGCTCTCTCCCTTTTGAGATGGCACCTGATTTCCTTTGAACCATACACCCTCCACTTTCCTAAATAAAACTCTATGTCTCAAAAAAAAAGATATTTTTCTATTATATAATATTATTTTCCTTAAAAATATTTTATCTTTCTAATTCATGATGTTTCTTTCTTGTGTGTGTTTGTGTGTGTGTGTGTGTTTTATTTCACAGTGTTCTTCTAAGTGACTATTAATAATTTTATGTTCTTGTGAACTAAAATGCCATATGCTGAACGATCTGTTCTCATTCCTTTCTTCTTTTTATTTTTTTTTCGGCATGGATTTTTAATACATTTCTTGAGTACAACAGGGTTGCGTAGACATTTATGACATATCAATCATTGTCAGATCACAAATAACACCACTTCTTCATTTTACACATATAGCTCACATTGTTAACATAGCCTGGTAAAGCAAACTTTCTAGAGTCATATAACCATAATCCTTTAGGGTCACATATTTACTTTCTAAGAAGTAAGAGGGTTTTTCATCTACGCATCCTAGGAGCAATCTCCAGACTTCAAGACGCCAATGTAGCCATAGCAGAAGAGTCAGTATAATTACTCATATATGCAGATAGCAACTGCCAAGGGGGAAAGGGCCCAGCTGGGCTCCCAAAACTCCCTGATTTTTATTTTAAAATGCACAAAGGACTGTGCCTGTCTTAGGTCATTTCCTACCACGTGCTTAATCTTATCCATCATGGGGTCTCGATGAGTCATTCAAGAGCCCTGTCTTAGGTTGATATTGCCCTGAGAAAATCGAACCCGTCATTGACTACCAGGCCCTGTGTGAAGCAGTGCTTGCATTTTTACTCCATGTAAATCTGCTCATATACTAACATAGGCATTAATCAAAAGGCATACAACGAGTGGTAGAATGCATAAGCCTAGAATGTCTATTGCTGTTGCTATGATAACTCCTCCCAGCAAGGAGATAAACGAGGGCCAGGTACTGACCAAGGCTTGAAGCCAATCTACAAATGTCTTATCTGTTTCTGCCACATTAATAGAAATGGGCTCTGTATTATGTAGATCAAAAATGTCCTGGTGTAACTTTAACAAATCTGTTTTTTTTTTTTCATCTTTCCCTTATTTGGTGCATTGTAATCACACATCTTTGTTAGGTACAAGCTAGTGTAGGTAAAGACATCCATACACACATTTCTCATTTAACCTTTTCCCAATTCCCACCCCACTCCCTCCTCCTCCCTCTTTCTCAAGTTCAGTTTAGTGATTGACTTTGATGTGTTCATGAAAGTACATCATGCTCAATAGGGTGTTCCCCTTCCCCCCATCACTTTCCATTAAGTCAAATTCTTTGTTCCCCTAAGGATTCTCCTTCTTCATCTGGAGTCCCTCTTT
>PVLC010024833.1:11871-24325 GCA_004027655.1 Graphiurus murinus
AGCTTCCACATATTAGGGAGAGCATTCGATTTTTAACTTTTTGTGACTGACTAATCTCACTTAACATAATGTTTTCCAGTTCCTTCCATTTCCTTGCAAATAACATGATTTTGTTCTTCTTTATGGCTGAGTAAAATTCCATTGTGTACATATCCCATAGTTTTGTAATCCATTCATCTGTTGATGGACATCTTGGCTGCTTCCAGAGTTTGGCAATTGTAAACTGTGCAGCTATAAACATAGATACACACGCATTGGTCTGATAGTTTGGTTTCCATTCTTTTGGGTAGATACCCAGTAGAGGTATCGCTGGATCATATGGTAGTATCATTCCCATTCGTCTGAGGATCCTCCATACTGTTTTCCAAAGTGGTTGCACTAATTTGCAATCCCACCAACAATGTATTAGGATTCCCACTTCTCCACACTCTAGCCAGCATTTGTTGTTGTTTGTGTTCTTGATGGTTGACATTCTGATTGGAGTTAGGTGAAATCTCAAGATAGTTTTGATTTGCATCTCTCTGATTGCTAAT
This sequence comes from Graphiurus murinus, assembly GCA_004027655.1. Lineage (NCBI taxonomy): Eukaryota > Metazoa > Chordata > Mammalia > Rodentia > Gliridae > Graphiurus > Graphiurus murinus. The sequence continues at coordinate 12,405 of PVLC010024833.1, forward strand.
GATGTTGAACATTTCCTCATACATTTATTAGCCATTTTTATTTCTTCTTTTGTGAAGTGTCTATTTAGATCCTTTGCCCATTTTTTGATTGGGTTATATGTTTTCTTATCTGTGAGCTTCTTGAATTCTCTATATATCCTAGATATTAGTCCTCTATCAGAAGAGTAGCTGGCAAAAATTTTCTCCCACTCTGCAGGCTCTCTGTTGAGGCTCATGATAGTTTCTTTTGCTGCACAGAAGTTCTTCAGTTTAATGCAATCCCATGTATTGATCTTCCTTTGAGTTGCTTGTGCTTTTGAGATCTTGTTGAGAAAGTTTTTACGTGTGCCTATGTGTTCAAGTGTTGGGCCTATGCCCTCTTCAAGTAGCTGCAAGGTCTCTGGCCTGACTTCCCGGTCTTTGATCCACCTGGAATTGACTCTTGTGCAGGGTGAGAAAGTGGGGTTTATTTCCATTTTCCTGCATATGGTTAACCAGTTTTGCCAACACCATTTGTTAAAAAGGCTATCATTTTTCCAGTGTATGTTTTTGGCTCCTTTGTCAAAAATCAGTTGACTGTAAACACGTGGGTCTGTTTCTGAATCTTCTATTCTGCTCCATTAGTCTCTGTGTCTGTTTTTGTATCAATACCATGCTGTTTTTATTATTGTGGCTTTGTAGTAAAGTTTGAAGTCAGGTATTGTAATACCTCCTGCATGGTTCTTAATACTAAGAACTACTTTGGCTATCTGGGCTTTTTGTTGTTCCAAATGAATTTAAGGACTGATGTTTCTATGTCTCTGAGGAGTGACATTGGTGATTTCATGGGTATTGCATTGAATTTGTGGATTACATTTGGGAGGATGGCCATTTTGATGATATTTATTCTGTCTTTCCAAGAGCATGGTAGATTTTTCCATCTTCTAAGGTCTTCTAGATTTCTTTTTTCAGCTTTTTGTAGTTTTCCTTATAGAGGTCCTTTACCTCTTTGGTTAGGTTTATCCCTAAGTATTTTATTTTTGGGGGTGCTATTGTGCGTGGAATAGTTTTCTGGATTTCTTTTTCAGTGGTTTTATGGTTGGCATACAGGAAAGTTTCTGATTTTTTAACATTGATTTTGTATCCAGACACTTTGCTGAATTTGTTGATCAGTTCTCTAATTTTTTGGCTGACTTTGTTGGGTCTTTTAGGTATAATATCAAATTAAGAGATGAAAAAGGTGATATTACCACCGACAGTATGGAAATACAGAGGATAGTCAGAAACTATTTTGAAAAACTATACAACAACAAAATGGAAAATCTGGAAGAAATTGACAATTTTTTAGATACATACGCCCCTCCTAAACTGAGTCAAGACAATATATAAAACTTAAATCAACCAGTAAAAATCAAAGAAATAGAAACAAAAATAAAAAGTTTACCATCAAACACAAGTCCAGGGCCAGATGGTTTTCCAAGTGAATTTTATAAAACATTTATGGAAGAACTAATCTCAATACTCCTCAAACTACTGTGTGAAATAGAAAGAAACAGGACCCTCCCAAACACTTTCTATGAAGCCAACATCACATTAATACCAAAGCCAAATAAAGACAGCTCATGAAATGAAAACTATAGGCCTATATCACTAATGAACCTAGATGCAAAACTGCTAAAGAAAATACTAGCAATGGGCATTCAAAACCACATCAAGAAAATTATACACCATGACCAAGTTGGGTTCATCCTAGGGATGCAAGGCAGGTTCAACATACAAAAAACAATCCATGTAATACACAACATCACAACATAAACAAACTAAAAGACAAAAATCACATGATCTTCTCAGTTGATGCTAAAAAAGCATTTGACAAGATCCAACACCCATTCATGCTAAAAGCACTGCAGAGAATTGGAATAGAAGGAACATACCTCAAAATCATAGAGGCAATATACAATAGGCCTACAGCCAATATCATATTAAATGGAGAAAAACTGAAAGAGTTCCCACTAAAAACAGGAACAAGACAAGGATGTCCATTATCACCTCTTCTGTTCAACATAGTACTTGAGACTCTAGCCAGAGCAATAAAGCAAGAGAAGGAAATCAAAGGGGTAAAAATAGGGAAAGAAGAACTAAAATTATCCCTCTTTGCAGATGACATCATTCCTTTCTTTTAAGGATAAACATTCTTTCTCTTTCCAGAATATAAAGTACTATGAATAACCTGTTTGTATGATGTCAGTTCAGTTTTTAAAACACTGCATTACTTTATGATACACTGGATCAAGGATCATCCTGTTATTAGAGAATTTTAAGTAGAGAAAACATATTAGGAGATTTTTTTTGCTACCATTTATATTTTCCTCTCAGCTTTTTATTAAGAAGTGTGATATCTTATTTTATGAATTCTGATTTTAATATCCTCTACTGTCCACATTAGGCACCTTAAGTATATAGAGAAGAGAGTTTGATATTTAAAGATTTATCTAGCTCTATTTTTATACTTGTATTGGTGAATTATAGTCTCACATCATAATGTAGTTCACAGTGATAGTGATATACATACATATAGCTTTATGAAAAATACTTTCATTTTTGCCTCCTAATGTGGGAAACTCTGATTTGCTTATATTTTATACTTTATTTGAATAGAAATACATGCTACTTATTCTGCCTAAGATATAATTTCTCAACAGATTTCTCCGTTCTTACCTTTCCTAGTGATTTGTTTTCAGCTCAAGTACCATTGAATTTGGAATTTAAGTGACTTTCCACCACTTCTTTACTTTTAAATAGCATGGCTAAATTTGTCAATATGGTTTTGACAAGTCATTTTTGCCTTCTTTCATTCAACTGTCTGACTGTTAAAAGTACATTTTTTTTTAAGTCAGAGGCAAACACTTCAGCACTTCAAACTCATTAAATAATTAATGTTTTCAACAACAGTAAAATCAAAGCTAATTACCCAGTATCTCTGCACAGTGAACCCTGCATGTTTATTCTGGGAGTCAAGGTCATTGTTTGCATTTGCTTATTCTACAGGCACTAACGACTATTTTATACTGCATTCAGCTTCTGTCCTCAGACTAGAAATAGGTTGCAAGAAACAAACACTGTTGGAAACACTTTTTCCAAAGCATTGAAGTTCAGATGAAGTCATGTTTTTCAAAACTGAAAGTCTATTTTTATAGTTGAACAGATACTACTATTGCAGAGACCCAATTTAATCTACTATAAAGCAATATTAATGACCAGTTTTCTACAAGAACAAAAATATTGCTCTTCTTAAAAGATAAGCAGGTACCAATGACTTCATAGCAGAATTAATATAATTATTTTGTGTATATTATTATAACTGTAATGTTTCTATTAATTTAAAGGATTATTTTTCCATTGCAGGCATCCAAAAATAAACATTAATTTTCAAATGTTATACTATTTTAATGAAAAGAAAAAGAGGGGAACTATAACCATATGAATGCCTTTCTGGAATTAATTTTTGCAGTAATAATAATAATAATAATAATAATAATAATAATAATAATAAATTACAAGTTTTCTAAAAGTTTTATTCGCTGATATCTTTTTACTTTCTGGGTTTGCATCTTTTTAAACAAATATTTTATTAGTGCATTGCAAGTATACATCACAAGGAGGTTCAGTGTGATAAAAATCACACATGTACAGAGCTCTTAGTGTATTTCCCTCCACCTCTCACCCTGCTCCCCTCTTTTTCCTCCCCACATGAGATAGTGAGATTGGCAGTAATACCTTCATTTATTGCATACTATTATTTGAACTGTTTCTTTGTAAATTGGGGAAGAGGCTCCTCCACAACTCCTTCCTCCAGTCTCCTTCAACTATGTTACAGGTCCCTCTCTGGATTATTTAAAATATCTTATTTTAAATTTATAAATTATACAGAATACTGTCTTTTACCATAAGGTAATGTTATATAATATACCTAGGATTTATTCTGACATGGAAATAAATTAGGAAGTTAAGAAACTGTGCATTTATAAGCTCAGTTGGTAAAATATTTTGTCACTAAAATGAGGAAGCATTTTCATCACTAATTAATTTCTGTATTTATCTTGAAGTTGTATCACAGCCAAAGGAAGGACTAAATAAATATATAAAAGAAAATTACCACTTCTTATAGAATATATGTAACCACTTGCTTCTTTCAAATAATAATTCACATGGTAGGACCCATTTCATCATAATTGTGAACACATAATTTTCCCTTAACTGACATTTTATTGTTCTCTCCCCATTTTCAGAACCAATTAAAGTATGTGACACATAAATATATATTTTAGATGATTATAATGGTGATGATGCCAACAAAGAAAAGAGGAGATTCTTTAGGAGTCAAATTCTATGCAGCTTGAGTGTTCAACCCTTATCTGAAAGGCTTAAAACCAGAGGAATTTTGGATCCCAGAATTTTTTGGCTTTTGGAGTATTTGCATGTACTATAATGAGGTATCTTGAGAATAGAATTCAAGTTTAAACATGAAATTCATTAATCTTCTATATATGTCCTAAACACATAGCCTGAAGGTAACTGTACAATATTTTTAGTAGGCCTGAATTTTGACTATGACCCATCACATGAAGTCAGGTGCAGAATTTTCTTTTGTTATGTCATGTTGACACCAAAAAACTTTAAGATTTTGGAGTATTTATGACTTCAGGTTTTTGGAATATGGATGCTTAATCTGTATAACCTTGTATTTTATCTGTTTTGTAAGTTGTATTATCTTATACTTTCTGGGTGACAGAATACCAAGCGTAGTTTAGCTTATTCTTCTGCTTAGTGTTTCACTGAGATTCAAACAATAGCTATGCCTAGGTTAGGGAAGCTTTCCTTACCCAGCTATTGGCTTTGTTACATTTTCAGTGTCTGAAAAATTCTGGAAGTTTGCTTTCCCCCCAAAAGGAGGGAAGAGACAGCATCTGTAGACTGAGTCTACTAGCAAGACAGAGTCTTACATAGCAAAATGTAATAATGGGAGTGAAATTCTTTCACCTTTGTGGAAATTTATAATTTAGAAGCAAGTTATAGGTCCTACCCTCACTCAAAGATATGATTATACAAGTACATAAACACTAGTAGGTGAAACCATGGAAGTCACCTAAATTCTGCCTGCCCAACTCTTTTTACCTCTTCAAATTCCCATTCATAGCCTAACTTAACTCACCATTGGTGAAATAAAAGAAAATTCTGGAAGGAATAGCTAGCTCTAAGTTTCCATATTCTGAAATAACATTTAGAAAGTTATTACTTTAAAAGCATGAATTTTATTATTCAATGATATACAATAGAATGAAAGTCATATGGCTGAAAGAAAGGTTATCTTTGAACAAACAATAATAAAGTGCAGGTAGATAAATGAAATAAAATTTAATTCAGACAACCTAAACTTCAAATATAAAATATAGTTCTTTCATATGTGTAGAGGGTATAAAAAGGTAAAATAAAATGTTGTGATTCATGGTTTTATAACTAACTTGTTGTTTATATATGCCCAATCAATTTTAACTTCCTTAGTTCAATCTGCTTTTCCCTCTTATAGTAAACATATAGCACATATATTAGCCAGGCAACTAGAGAGGGAGAATAAATTTTAGTGAAGAACTAGGAATATAGAATTAATACTTCAGAATAATAAATCTTAACCAACCTGCTTCAGAATTCTAAAGTGGGATTCAGGTATTGTTTTTCTTTAAACTTGAAATAGATTTATTATCTCTGCTTATTAAAAAATGTTTTCCATTTCTAATTCAAAAGATCACAGAATAAGTTGCTGAATAAAAAATACATCTTACCAAAATAATCATTTTTATCTTCTAATTTTATTAACTAATAAATACTTTGAAAGATAACATGTAAATTTCCTATTTTAAAAAACTGCAAGATCTCTATTTTTAATAAGTTTGACTCTATTACCTTCTAATAAGAATAGTTTTCAAAATAAAATAACAGAATATTATTTTTTTAAAAAGACAATTGGATCAATTTGTTCTTATATGCCTCAATTTATGCATATAATTAATAAAGATGGCACACAAAAAAACAGAATTGTTTAAAAAGCTTGCTTTGGCTTTTGATATTTGGTTCTCCTGATATGACCTATAAAATAACTCTTATTAAAATCCAATCACATTTTCTACTTATTTTTTCCTCTTTCCTGTTACTCAAGAAATCTTATTATTTGCCAACTCAGACTATTTAGATTTCCTTGAGTATTTTTCTTAATTTGTTTATGGCTGTTCATATCCTCTCATCATCTAATGTTTTGCTCTTCCTAATCAATTCCTGGGTAAGTCTATCATTGATTCGTGGTCTGGAGATGTTTTCACTTAACCAGTAATGAAACAGTTCTGGACAAAATATTTCCCATATAGAGGCAATGAAGGACAGTTCAATATGAGTACTTGGTGAAAGAAAAAGAATATATTCTCAAAAACCACAAAATTAGCCTCAAATAGTTGCTAACTTTATCATTTGATTTATTTACAAATACGAAACGTTTCATGTCATGGCTTATTCATGCCAATGTCATGTCAATATATGTTGGTATGAATACAAGGAGAACTTACAAATTAGGACTAGCAATGCATTGAACAACAACACACACACATTTTAATCTACAAAAATACTGATTATGTACAGAATCTTACATCCTTTAATCTGGAAATAGCCAAACTAGAAAAAAATGGGTATTTGATTTATAGTGAGAAAGATGCATCATTATTACCACTCTCTAGGTTAGTGCTGGACCTGGAACCATTGAGGCAAAGAAATGAACCAGACAACAGTCTTATGCCATTGTCAATTTTATTCTGGAAATCTTCAAGCTTTATAGTCAGCAGAACCCAAGAGGTTATCCATGGTGACAAATTACATGACAGCCCTAAGCAGGTAGCAAAATTGATTATTCACAGAAGCTAAGTCAAGGTCTTTTTGCAAAAGAAATCTATCTGGTTACAAAGAACATTTATATTTCTTGGGCTATACAATATCAGAATGTCCTAGTTTTGAAGGAAGCAGAACACAATCAAGGTTGCCTCTGTATACAGAATTCACTGAGTGAAAGACCTTTCTTCTCAGAGTTTTCTCACAAGACTCATGGAATTACTTCACAAGATGTTTCCAATGGCCCACATCTCTACATCCCTCTCTTTTTTGTTGTTTAAATGCAATACTGTGAAAGCAGTAGCAGTGTGGACTTCTCAACCCCTAATCACTTGTTTGCAAATGCAGGAGAATACTAAAGCAAGGCAAAAAAGACATATTGTTATAACAACAAGACTAGAGATAAGATCGTGAGTCATAATTCACCACCATGGGGGGGGGGGCATCCCCTGAAGGGCTCGAGCTATCCCTTCTGACAAACCCCTTCCTGAGATCCTAGGGATTTGCTTAGCAAAAGTATCAAAAACATCCTTTTGTAACTGAGCCACATCCAGGCTAAGGTTTCCCCAAAGATCTTGTAAGTGGTACTTAATCTCTTCCGAGGTATGATTGCTTTGATCAAATTTAGCAGGAGTAATGCAAAAGGAAGTGGTATTCCAATCATATTCCATAGAAATTTGTTTTTGTAAATCAATTAATTGATCACCCAACCATTTTATGGCTTATTGTAGATCCTAAACTTTAGATTCCAATTGATCATCAATCTGAGTTTGCCTTACCCACAGTGTGTGGGAATCCTTTTGCCAGTTCTGCACAGTCATGAGTTTGTACAGAGGTTTACAAATCCATTCCAGCCACAGTAGCAGTAGACACAATGGCAATTATGATAATGATAGCAATAATGATCCATTCTATAAGTCATTTAGATTGATGTAATAACTGGTTTAGAACATTAGACATCAATCTAGCCATAGGCCCTCTTCCCACAATAGGGTTAAATTTACAGGGAGCCAGACTTCCATCCAAGATTTCAGCAAAATGATTGAGTGTGGTGATATATTAAAATTCACTGACCAGTTTACGTTTTGTGACTGACTAATCTCACTTAGTTTAAACAAGTATATAATCAACAATCCTAACCATCCACACTACATAGAGTTACATTCATATGCAACATACTTACAGCAAGAACATAAGACATTATTACACAAGCTTGTATGAAAAAAGAATGATTGTGATGGAAAGTATAGTTACTAGGTGTGGATTGAGTAAAGCTTCTGATCCAGATCTGTAAACTTTTCATGGTGGTAGCAAGCTTCTAAATATGCCATTGTTCAGGTCCTATACATTAGCCTGGATAATTTGTAACCATGGTCAAGGAGTAGCAAGATCTCCATCATGACACACCATATGTCCAGAAGATTCTTGATGTATAATGGTATGTTTATACAAACGTCATCACACAGAAATTATATTAACACCAATTAGTTGTGTCCATGCTGTTTTCTTCTGAACAATTGGTTATTAACTGGCCGTGAGGTCCCCAATCAATGAAGTTGTAGTCCGTATGTGTAATTATTTTTCCCAGCTTTCCTCCGCAAGTAGGCCGGTGTATAGGTTTATACACAGTGTCTATAAGATATTGTTTCACAAATAGGATCAGCACTTCCCCCTGTAATATTAGTGATGAAAGGATTCTTGTCCAAAAAGTCAAAAGACTGTGTTGAAAACAGTCTCATTAAGTCATAGTTTAGTTCATAAGCCCATAGTTGCTGCTGCAGAGGCAAACATTTTTTTATCATGACTAATAGAAATAAGTAAGGTTTCATATCCTTGGGAAAAATGAAAAGAAGTTTCTTCCTCTTTAGGATAGGTGGAACCCTGGGGATGCCATGGACTAGACATAAACATGGAGTCATTTGTATACACCACAGGAGCACGATCCACCCAACTGATCAACTGCAATAAAGAAGGAAGTGGAACATATGACCAATCCACAGGCTCTTGTGCACTAACCCCAGAATAAGGTGATAAGTGCCACCATGGCAAGGAATAAGCTTTCTAGAGTGCAAGGACTCTCAGTACTGTGCAGAACTGCTTCCCCTCATGTTGACAGGCTCTTAATTTGACCCCAATTTGGCAGGTCTGCCTTATGATGGGTGAGGCCTATATCTCACTTTGCGGGTGACTTCTTCTGTTTCCTTGCTCCCCTACAGGTTCTCCTTGCTGGGTCCTAGGCTGGAGCTGCTGAATAGGAATCATAATGTTTTGGAGGATCTGTTAGGATAGAAGCATATCCCTTTCCTGGTTTAGTTGCATTCCCCAGCTTCCACACATCAGATTATTTATACCATACTGTTTTTTGTTTTTTGTTTTTTTTTTTACTTTTTAACAGTGTCCAATGTGGAGGCACCAAAGTGTTTCTCAGCCCAGGGTGATAATCGCTCCTTGGGGTAAATCCAAAAAATTAAGAGTGAATAAAGTTAGAGCAAGCATATCCCAGAGTGTTCCATCTTTTGTTGAATTTTATTAAAAGTTGAATTTTTTTTTTTTTTTTTTTTTTTTGCGGTACTGGGGATGGAACTCAGAGGCATTCTACCTCTGAGCTATACCCCCAGCCCTATTTTTTATTCTTTATTTTGAAACCGAGTCTCACTAAGTTGCGGAGTGCCTCACTAGGTAGCTGAGGCTGGCCGTGAACCCGGATCCTCCGGTCTCAGCCTCCCGAATGCTGGGATTACAAGCGTGCGCCACCACGCCCGGCAAAAGTTGAATTTTTAAAGTACAATGTGCACGTTCAATACACTGAGAGTGAGATCTAATGTGAGTAATAAACACAGGTGATCACCTACATAAAGAGAATCAGCTACTATATTTAGCACTTGTGTCCTTTAAACACCTGTAATTTTTCTTTAGCTGCCAGGGTCAAGGATCGAGTGCTATTCAAGGTGTAATCTCCTTCTAAGGTCTTAAATAGATTAGTTAAACCATAATTGGGAATCCCTAACATAGGGGTGAAGCCAGTTTATATTTCCCAGAATTTTTTTTTAATTTTTGAGTGTTTTTAAGAAATCTTTTAAGGACAAACTTTTGTTCGACTAACAAGATGACTTAAATAAGAAAACAAACAGAGACGGATCCAAGATGGCGACGGAATGAAACAGCTTTCCATAGATGCTGTGATTGCGAACAAAATTTACCATAAAAGGAGCATCTTAACAGAAGAAAAATACAACAAAAAAAGTGAAATTTGAACCACACCTAAAGAAGATCAAAAAAGCGAACCCAGGAGGGCAAAGGGACTTGCTACAACCCCACGCCCAGGGCTATGGCCCCGCGCAATGCGCAGCGGTGGTCAGGCGCCGCGCGGATTAGGCTGTGGAAGAAGCAATGGAGATGAGCCAGACTCTGTGAGCAGCTAGCTACACGGGGACATGGCTAACAGCCCAGGCGTGGCGTTGGCCCCAGATCTCCACGAATTACCCAGGTGGGGATTGCCGCAACAGTGACCAGAACCCCCCGTGGAACAGTCGGCAGAAGTTCCTGCGGGCCAGTTGGAAGCTCCCGCGGACCAGTGTCTACGTACCACGCCAAAGACGGAGCAGTGAGCAACGGTGCAAAGGAGGAAAGAGCACAGGTGGGAGTCCAGCTTCTTCACAGAAGGAAGAGAAGGAATACTGGAAAATTGAACACAAACTCAGAGAGGGGAGCCTGCGGGCCCTGGGAACGCGGCTGACATCTTTGTCGCCAGCCCCTCCCACAAACTTCCTGCTAGCTACACAGACCATCATTGCCCGATTGCGCCTCCAGCCATGAGAACGGGAACAGGCCGTGTTGCAGGGAGCCATAAGTTGAGCTAGCACACCTCGGGTGCAGGGTGCGGGATTCACAAAACAAAGGATAGACTCAGCCATCTGCCCTGCTAGAGCCTAGACAGGGCCAGAAGGGTGGAGGAACCCAGTGCACACAGGGTATCTAGAAAGGCCTGGCTTTTAGACTGCTAAAGCAAAAAGCAGAGACAGAGACGCAGCCAAACCCAGAGGAGAGTCCAGAGACATAAACTAGCAATGGACAATTCTCTGCCTGCACTGACAGAGCAAATTAAAATAAATAAATAAAAAACGCCAAAGACACACGTGAAAATTTAAGCTCGGTACTTACGAACTAGCAGAGCGTTGGTTTTAGTGTCTGTTTACTATTTGTAGAGTTTGGGGTTTTGTTTTTTTGTTTTTTTGGGTTTTTTTAATGGGTTTTGGTTTTTGGTTTTGTTTTGTTTTGTTTTGTTTTTTCATTCTCTTTTGGTGTTAAGTTTTAAATTTGAACTGTCTAAACTTTGTTATTGCTTTGATTTGTTTATCTTTGTTTGGATGAATACTTGCTTTGTTATCTCTTGCTTAGGTCATTGAACCCCCTCCTTATCCCTTTTACAAGCCCCCCCCCCACTCCTCTCTGCTACACTTTACCTCCTCTCTTTTCTTTTCCTCTTTTTCCTGTCACATATCAATAACTACCATCTCTAATCTTTACCCCCTTCTTTACCCTATCCCTGCAACTTTTATGGTGACCTCTCACCCAAACTCTATCTCTGAACACACCCTGTCACCCCTAAACCCCAACTACAGAGATTGGACAAGAAAACTTGCAAGAACAGCAAAGATATAAATCGAAGAACAGGGAAACTATGGGAAGGAGAAATAACAAAGAAACAATGAGCCACCACAACCCCTCAACAACAGAGCTCACCAACCCAGAATGGCAGAGACTACCAGAAGAACAATTCAGATCTTTAATACTAGAAACAATACAGGATTTTCAGAAAGAATGTAGGCAGAGATTTAAAGAAATAAAGGAAGACATAAAGGAACAAATAAACAGAGAATTCGAAGACCTAAAGAGAAACCAAACAGAAGCATTGAAGGAAGTAAAAGATGAAATAATCGAAATGAAGGCATCAATGCAAACTATAAACAGCAGATTAGATCACATGGAAAATAGAATATCACTCTTAGAGGATGACCAAACCAACAATGAAT
>PVLC010024834.1:0-24161 GCA_004027655.1 Graphiurus murinus
ACTATTTTATTATTTGAAATACAGATGGTTACAAAATTAAAACAACTGAAAAGATCACTTTGAGAAATGATACACATAGTTTTTTAAAGACTGAAAAATGTATACCAAAATGTTAGTAGTTAAAAATGTCAATATAGCCAGGGGTGGTGGTGCACACTTGTAATCCTAGTACTTGTTGGGAGGCTTAGATGGGAGGATCCCAGGCTCACAGCCAGCCTTAGCAATATAGTGAGGCCCTCCACAACTTAGCAAGACCCTGCTTCCAAATTAAAAAAAAAAAGAAGGGCTGGGGGTGTCATTAGGAGGTAGAATGCCCCTGTGTTCAATTCCCAGTAACACACACACACGTTAATCTATGCATGTATATACCCCACTGTATGCACCGCACACATCCGCCCGTCTGCCGCTCTCGCTTTTCTGACAATCTCTCCGCCTTACTCTCGCTCCTTGGAGTCAGCACACACCCCGAGCACTGTCGCCTGTCCTTGGGTGCTCTCCCTCAGCAGCGGTGGCGGAGGGCTGGGTGGCTTTCTATCTGCGACAGTATCGCGAATGACTTAGTCATTCTGCAGACATTTAGGAAGTTTCCCATTTCCCCCCACTAGAAGCAGCCCTGAGATCTGCATTCCCAAAGCGAAATCTCCACGCACCTGCAGGAGGTTCCTTCAGGCTGCATTTCCAGAGTGGATGGCTGAGCTTTAAGGGTGCCACGTTCTGTGGGGTTTACAGGGAGAGGGGGCAACCGCAGGGAGCTTGCTTTGCTCTGCAGCCCACATCACATCACCTGCGTCTGCTGACTCCTTCCACGCCGCCCCGAGGCTGGGCCCCGCACACCTGTGACTCAGTCTTCCCTGAGTCCACTCCTGCCTGCTTGGATCTCAGAATAGCACCTGCTCCCAGGAACCTTGGTGGTACCCTTGGTCCAGCTGCGTCCGGGACCCTCCTTGTCACTGAGTTCTTCAGTAGAGAGCGGATTTTTTTTTTTTTTTTTTTTTGCCGTACTGGGGATTGAACTCAGGGGCATTCTACCTCCGAGCTATACCCCCAGCCCTATTTTTTATTCTTTATTTTGAAACTGAGTCTCACTAAGTTGCAGAGTGCCTCACTAGGTAGCTGAGGCTGGCCGCGAACCCGGATCCTCCGGTCTCAGCCTCCCGAATGCTGGGATTACAAGCGTGTGCCACCACGCCCGGCTGAGAGCGGATTTTTTCATAAGTTGCAGGCACTTTGATTCCCTAACCTGTTCTGTGTGCCGAAATTACCTGTCTCCCCTTCACCAATCCAAACCTCAAGGAGGAAGGCAATTCCCTGTAGCTGACTCTCACTTTGAAATGAATGACCTCCCTTCACGCTCTCTGAGGGCATTCCCAATTTATTTATAAGAGAAGCAATGAGAGAGGCTTTGAGGGAGAAGAGATTTGGGCACAGCAGGAACAGGACTGTTGGAGACTTTATCCCCTTGGAGTTCAGCGTCAGAGCTGTCGGCTTCTCTGTATTTCCAAAGTGCCAAGATGTCACAACATTGGCGGTGCAGGGCCTGGCGCTGGGTCGGGGAGGCCGGTACCAGCCAACTGTCTAGATGGAAGGAAGAGAAGGTAGGCCAACGAAAGGGCAGGTGCCTTGACATCTGATGATGCAGATCAGGTGTCCAGCTGAGCTGGATCCAGATGAGGGTGAAAGGGGAAACGCAGAAGAGGGAGGGGGAGAGAGTGATGGATCGAGAAAAGGAGGCGGGACACACCTGTAATCTCAGTACTTGGGAGGCTGAGGCAGGAGGATTGCAAGTGTGAGGCCAGCCTCTGAAACTTAGCAAGACCCTCTTTCAAAATAAAATTTTAAAAAATATTAAAATAAGCTGGGTGTGGTGGCGCATGCTTGTAATCCCAGCATTCGGGAGGCTGAGACCGGAGGATCCGGGTTTGCGGCCAGCCTCAGCTATCTAGTGAGGCACTCCGCAACTTAGTGAGACTCAGTTTCAAAATAAAGAATAAAAAAAGAGGGCGGGGGGTGTAGCTCGAGGGTAGAATGCCCCTGAGTTCAATCCCCAGTATCACACACACAAAAAAAAAATTAAAATAGGGCTGGGGGAAGAATGCCCTTGGGCTCAATCCCCACTAGTGAAAGAGAAGATGGGAGGGAGAGAAGGAGGGAGGGGGAGAGAGAGAGGGAGAGAGAAAAGGAAAGCCAACCCAGGAGTAGTAGGAAGAGAGAGAAGTGTGTATGGAGGATTTGCAGGAATCCTTGTGGCGAGCTAGGTAAAGACCTCCTCAAGTCATCGGGTGACACTTCAAGGCCCCTAGAATCAGATTTGGGATCCTCCTGCTCCAGTCACCATACCAAGATGGCTCCTGGGACTGGAGCAATGAGGGCGGGCGTGAGGACGGACAGACTAAAGACACTCCTACTAACCGAGCAGTACTGTGTGCTGAGCTCTGGGCGCAGGGCGGTTTAGGGGTAACCTGGGCTGGGTGGGGGCTCTGGAGTCCCCGCTGTGCCCCTCACTAGCTGCATGGCCTCGGGAGGTCGTTAATCTCTCAGTGACTCAGTTTCTCCTCTGTAATGCAAAGATAGTACGGGAGCCCACTACCCAGGCAGTGGAGAGGACTGAGTGAACCGAAGCAAGTCCTATCAGTACATAGTTAGGGGGACCACCGCGCCCGAGGGGGCATCCGCGGGATCGGGATGTTCCCGATTTTGCAAAGAAGTCAACGAAGGCACAGAGCTGGGAGGGGAGACGGCAGAGCCCATGTCCAAGTTCACGCTCTGCCATCACAGGTGGGCTGAGTTCGGGCCCCCATTCGCTCACATTTCGGGGTCCGGGGTGGTGTCAGCATAGAGCCCCCCACACAGGAAGGCTTAAAACAATAGAATTTATTCTCTCTCCATTCTGACGGCTGGAAGTGCAAAATCCAGGCGCCGCGGGGCTGTGTTCCAGGAAGGCTCCAGGAAGGGCCCTTCCGCCTCTGCCAGCTCTGGGTGGCTCCAGACCTTGGCTCGAGGCTGGGTCATTCCACAGGGTCCTCCTGGTGACCCTGTGGGGCCCTCTGTCCTTTGCTGTCCTGTTAGGCCCACCCTAATCCAGTGTGATCTCATCTAGACCTTTATCTTAATTACTTCTGCCAAGATCTTATTTGCAGAAAAAGTCACTTTCTGAGACTCTGGGTGGGTATGCGACCCAGAGGGACACGGACCATTACAGACGACGGTGCACGACTTCCTGTTTTGTGACTTTATGAAACCCCACTTTGCATTTCAAACTTGGATCTTTTCCTAGCAACGGCGGTCTGGTCCTCTCTTGTGACGCCAGGCAGCGGTAGTGAGCCACGGCTCCGGGTCACCTGCTCGATCCACAGACTCAGCAACCGAGACTCCACAACACTACTAAGCTAGGAGGTTCAGGAGGTCAGGTGCACTAAATGCATTTTCTGCTTAACAATATTTCCAACTAACGATGGATTTATCAGGATATAACCCCATCATAAGCAGAGAGGCATCTAACAGATGAATGGCCAAGGGTTTGCGAGCTCCCTGACAGCTGGAGCTCTCCCCAAAAGCTTTAGTCCCCACATATCACAGCCTTTGCTGGAAGCAGCAGGGGTCCCACGAAGCAGCCAAGGGGGGGCAAGGGAGGGGGCAGGTAGAGGGAATCAGGGTCTGGAAAGAGCCCGCTGGAAGCCAGAGTCTGCAGTTCCAGTGTAAGTCAGACACCATTTGCATGGCCCCGAAGGAACCCCTTTATCTCTTAGCGTCACTTTCCTTCTCTGCAGAATGGAGTTCCACAGTGACCAAGTGCTGAAGCTTAATCTCACTCAATCCCTAGTTTACAGACAACGACTGTGGGACTTGGAGAAGGAGAGTGACTTGCCCAGTATCACACAACCAAGACCATCGCAGAGACAGAATTCAGGCTGAGAGAGAATTCAGGCTGAGAGCGCCCTCTTTCTCCCCGCCCCCCAGCCACAGGCCCACACCCCACCCTACAGCTCCCTGGCGAGGGTCAAACACATGCGCGGATGTGAACACGGGCGGCTAGCACACCACAGTACAGCTCTCCTCGTTTGGGCAACCTGATTTCCAGGGACAAATGCTAAAAACTGCAACACACCCCAGGGCAAGGCGTGGGAAGAAGAGAACTCATCACACCCCACCGGTTGGCATTTTACCTCCAGCCTCCGGGGAGGGAGGAGGCGGTGGACACCAGGCTCGGGGGAGGGTGGAGGCGGTGGACACCAGGCTCCAGGTGTTGCAGTGAACGTTCAGCTCTGGTTTCAGGCAGAGAATGGGGTTGGGACCAGCGTTGAAAAGTCGGGCTCAAGGATTCTTTCCTTCTCTGCCCAAGGGAAACACAGACTAAACCTCAACTCAGATACGAAAGAGGATCTTGGAGTGAGGACTCTATGCCAGGCATGGCGCCAGGCTCCTCACCTCATTTAGTCTTCATTACACCCTGGGCCAGTTGTTGACAAATGATGGCCAGTGGGCTGAGTCCGGCCCTCTGCCTGATGTTGTCAATAAAGTTTTATTGGGACGTGGATCATGTTCATTTACTTATTTGTGGCCGCTTTTGTACTACCACAGCAGAAATTCGGTAAATGCAACAGAGACCCACGAAGCCCCAAATATTTACTATCTGGCCTTTACAGAAAAATTTTGCCAGCCCTGCCAGAGGTGGTAGATACTATGATTTCTCTCGCTTAAACATTAAGAGATCCAGGCTTACCCAGGAACGATACTAGCTAACATGTACCGAGCATTTATCACATGCCAGATCTGTGCATTAATTTGCCTGGTTCTCAGAACAGCCCTGGGTGGTCAGCACTGTTATCCCAGTTCCCAGATGAGGAAGTTGAGGCTCAGAAAAAGAAGCAATGGGGCCGAGATTTAGAATGAGATCTGTCCTACTCTAAAGTCCTCGGAATCAGTCACGTTCATTTATAGACCACTTTCCTACTCAAAAAGAACCATCACCATCATAACAACAGAGAAAGCTGAGCGCAGAGCGATCCAGCAGCCCTGACCTGAAAATCTGGAATTTGGGTTTGTAGGTTAGGGATGCTCAACCAATAAAGTCTATGCAAATATTCTAAACCTGAAACAAACAAACAAACAAACAAACAAAAAACCCAAACCAGGAGCGCTTCTGGTCCTAAGCATTTCAGATAAGGGATTCTCCACTTATCTCTCCTGTTGCTTTAGGTACGAGAAAACTAGCTGCTTTCACATTAGTCGGCATGGTTCTTACTGGGGAGGTTGTTAAAAGGGTAATTTCCAGCTGGGTATGGTGGCGCTTGTAATCCCAGTACTTGGGAGGCTGGGATAGGAGGGTCACAAATTCTTGTCCAGTCTCAGCAACTTAGTGAGGCCCTCCACAACTTAGTGAGACCCTGTTTCAAAATAAAATAAAATAGTGCTGGGGGTATAGCTTAGAGGTAGAACCACACTGGGTTCAATCCTGAGCACCAAATAATAATAATAATAATAATAATAATAATAATAATAATAATAATAATAATAATTCCCTGCCCCTAACCCCAGGATTTAGGGTAACCATGGATTTAAGGTAAACCTGGGCTAGGGAATTGCATCTAGGAACCTTCTGGTCTTCAGACCAGACTCAGAGGCTGGTACAATTCATGAACATCACATGAGGTTGTTCTTTTTGTTGTTGTTGTTCTGAACTTATGTGATAGAGACTCGTGTGCTAGGATGGTCCATTCCCAACAGCCTCCACCCAACACCTACCAAGAAATGGATCCTTGGGAAGGACGAATCACAGGAGGAGATGGAAGGAACCTTCCAGGCTGGCTAGAGGAGATGGTCACTGCCAGGCTCCTACTGCACGTTTCCAAGCAGCGCCCACTTGCGGGTGGTGAGAGCAAAGCACCCCAGGCACACAAGTCCCCAGGGCTCCAACTGCCATGCTGTCACTGAGCCTCCAGGAGCTGAGTCACTTCTGGGGGACGAGGTGGCTAAATCCATCCTTCTATCCCCAAATGCCACCCCGGGAGACGCGTGTCTCCTGAACAGCAGCACCAGCAAATGAGAGCTGAACACCGGGCAGGACTGGGACATGCAAGAAGTTGAGTCATTTATACGGGCAATGCAACACTATCCCGCATGGGAGGGATGGTGCAATGGCGGAGGAGGGCCAGCCATCTCCTAGAGGTTCATTCCACTTCTCATCCAACTATGAGCTAGGAGGGTAAAATTGCTGAGGACCAAAGAGAAGTCTTCTGTAACTCTGTTCCAGCTGTGGGTCACAGGATCTCTGAGTGCCCCCACTTTTGCTTCTGCTTCATAACGATGCACCTGCCAACCACCCAGAGCTGACTGAGAGGAAGCGTTTACCGTGAGCATTTACCAGCTCCTCGTTCTCCTCAATACCATGGGTCCTTTCACTATCACTCTCTTTTTCTAGATTAATCTAACGAGACTTACAGAGATTATAAGTGATTGGTCAATATCACTCAGTCAATGGACATCAGAGCTGGACTCCAGGCCACACCTACTTTTCCAAAGCTCATGCTCTAGGTCAAAGGGCAATGGAATGGAGTCTGCAAAACTCCAAACCCTGCAGAGAACTCACCACAGCCATGGGCCCTGTGCACTGTGTGCCTGGTATTTATTTATGTTGACTCCTTTTTGCACTGCTGGGCCTGGAACTCAGGGCCTCAGGCACGTTCGGCAAGTGCTCTACCACTGAGCTACACCCCAGTCCTATCATCTTCTTTAAGTAGGAACATGGCAGTCCAATGAAGCACCAGTCGCTAAACTGCTCAGCACCCAGAGGATTCACAGGCACCAACTCAAGAGAGAGTCTGAAACACCAGGAAAATATATCTGAGCCCCATTACTGGAGAGCCGACAACCCAATGCGTTTCAAAGGCTCCGGTAGTCTCCCAGCCTGGACTGTCCTCAGTGGTCTGTAGAAGAAAGAAGCTCATTTCAGGCCCCAAATCCTATCATGGGATGAGCCGAGTCCTCTCTTTTCTATAACATGAATATGATGAGACGCCGTTGGTGGCTTTTAATGAGTCACCATCTCCCAAGGAGGTGAAGTAACTGCTTTTCCAGAAGCTTCTGGCTGCTGTGTTCCCGCAGCCTGTATTGCAAAGGAGGATCCCGCTGGGCCCCAAGAGGAATCATATCTTCTGTCGCACAGGAAGTCCCATCCGTAATGTCTCGTTATACTCACAGTCACCTGTGAGGAAGATTTTGCAGCTGAGGAAACTGCCTTGCCTCCAGATTGTGGCAAAGGTTGTTATTCTCTAATACAACCTCGTGTGCATTTTTGAGTTTCTCTGCGTTTCTATTTTCTCAGCCTCATTTGACTTGTCTAAGGAAACAAAAGTAATGAAGGCTGTGCTGTAATTTGGGTAAGTGTCTCCCAAAGGTGCATGTGTTAAAGACTTAGTCTGCAGCTTGGCACTGTTAGGAAGCTATGCACCTTTAAGAGGTGGGGCTAATGGGAGGTCTTTAGGTCGTTGGAGGTGTGCCTTCAAAGGGGGGAATTGGGACCTCACCTCCTCGTCTTCCTCTCTTTTTTTGTTCCTAGCCATGGCTTTGCTGCCTTGCCACAGGCCCAGAGCGACGGGGTCTGAATCATGGACTGAAATCTCCAAAACTGTGAGCCAAAGTAAAACTTTTCTCTCTATAAGGGGATTTGTGTCAAGTTTTTGTTACAGTAACGGCAAGATGACACAAGTGGGAACCACACAATCTGCAGTGGGGCTAAGACACAGGTGCTAGAGGGAGGCAGACTTGGCTTTGCTTCCTTCTAACTGCCAACCTTGAGCAGACATAACCCTGCTAAGCCTCAGTTTCCCTATTGTGCTCTGAGCAATCCTGGATCTGTCTGCCTCTTTTCTTCGATCTCAGGCACCTTGGAGCTGGTCCTCATACACTGGAACTGAGTTGTTCCAGGACACACTCTCCAGCACAAAGATTTATCACCATGTGAGGATGTTCATGAGACTTTGTCGAAGCTCCCAAGTGGGTTTTCCAGAAAGGTTTCCTTTGAATAATGTATGCGTTACTTTCAGGATGGGTCTTTGAAAGAGATGACACATGAGTTCTGGCAAATTATTCAACAATCTGTAATGTCATTGTACATTACTCGGTGTCCTCTCCCCAACACTTCTAAGTGACCTTCAATGAGTCACCAACTGCTCTGACATATTCCTCCCAACCCCAAGCTAAAAGGGCTCAAATTGGTTTCTGAGTCCCTTTGGGACTCTACGAGTGGACAAAATATTTTTCTTATGTCAAAGGAAACAGAGCAGTTGAATCAAAACTAGAAATTGATAACCTTGTAATAACAGTAAGATAATTGGTCAATTAAAATTGCATAAACAACTAATGTTTTTTTTTTCAGTACTTAGACTGGTTCATCCTATTTTTCAAGGTTTATTTATTTATTTTAAAAAATATCCGCCAGCCCTGCAATCTCAGAATGACTTCATGAATATAGACAATTATAAATCTACCCTGAGCTGTGATTCATGCATCCTTACGGAGACTACCTCGAATTTGCAATTTACAAACCAATTCAGATAAGCAGAGGGTCCCGGTCACGCAAGGATGGTTAGAGAACCAGATGGTGCCACTTAAAACCACGCTTGGAGGGGCTACAGTGATGGGAATCTGGAGGAAAATAAATTGAGACTGTCTAAAGTAATATTACAGTTTTTAAAAATTGCTTAGCCCGGAAATCATGTGCCTCATTTAATTCCTCACAGCCTGGAACCTCGACAGGGATAGATAAACTGTACGGAGAACATTATTTTCATTCAGAAAGTTCCGGGCCCAAGAATCGTGTGGGATATGTCGTCCTGTGAATGAGGGTGGTCTTGGGGGGGACTCAGAGTGCTAGAGGGTCAGGGACAATCCCCAGGGAAGCCACAGAGGCCACAGGCAGGGGTGGGTAAGCTCAGTTTTCACCTCGAAGACTACAGGATTGGAAGCCAGAAGGAAGGAGGAAACAGAGGGGCAGGACTCAGCGTCCACTAGAGAAACAAGACAGGGCCATAAACAGAGAGACTGATCACGAAAGCAAGACCATCAGGACTGGAAATCCCTAGGGATTTTTTTTTTTCCAATATTGGAGATTGAACCCAGGAGCATTCTACCTCCGAGCTACATCCCCAGTCCTATTTTTATTCTTTATTTTGAAACAGGGTCTCAGGGTCTCACTAAATTGCAAAGGACCTCACTATGTAGCTGAGACTGGCTGCAAATCTGCGATCCTCTGGTCTCAGCCTCCTAAGTACTGGGATTACAAGTGTTTGCCACCATGCCTGGCTGGAATTTTTAAAAAATAACTAAAACTCATATATATTTTTTTCAGGTTTCCTTGGGTTTTGCCCACTGTCCCTTTTCTGTGCCAGGAGCCCCTTGGGGTTATGATATGACATTTAATCATCGTGTCTCCTTAGGCTCCTTTTGTCTGTGACAGTTTCTCAAACTTTGCTTGTTTTTGATGATTTTGATGGTTTGGAGGGGTAGGTGCCAGTCAAATATTTTGTACAATGTCCCTTAACTGGAATTTTTTTCTATTGCTTTTCTGACTATTGATGCTATAGTCTGAATGTTTGTATCCTCGGCCCCAGCTCCACCCCCAGCCCCGCCCCCAGATTAATATATTAAACCTTAACTCCTAAAGTGAGAGTATTAAAAGGTGGGGCCTTTGAAGAGGTGATTAAGAGGTAGCAGTTTTGCTTGTAATCCCAGTACTTGGGAGGCTAAGATAGGAGGATCACAGGTTCACGGTCAGCCTCAGCTAATTAGTGAGGCCCTCTGCAATTTAGTGAGACTCTGTTTCAAAATAAAGAATAAAAAATAGGGCTGGGGGTGTAGGTCGGAATGCCCTGGGTTCAATCCCCAGTACCAGAGGTACCAGTACCAGTTTCCCCTTCATGAATGGGATTAGCCTCTTATAAAAGAGGTTGAAGGAGCCAGGCATGTGTGGTGGCTGGCGCACACCTGTGATCCCAGTACTTGGGAGGCTGAGATAGAAGGATCACAGGTTCAAGTCCGGCCTCAGCAACTAGGCAAGACCCTCAGAAACTTAGACCCTGTTTCAAAATAAAAAATAAAATAGGTCTGGGGATGTAGCTCCGAGGTAGAATGCCCCTTGGGTTCAACCCCCAGAACCACAAAATAAAGAAAAATGAAAGAGATTAAAGGGAGTGTGTCTACCCCTTCTATCACGTGAGTAGGACACAGAAGCCGCCATCTATGAGCCAGGAAGTGGGCCCTCACCAGACCCCGACTCTACGTGCACCTTTATCTTGAAGGACTTACCGGTCTCAGAACAATGAGCAACATATTTCTGTTCGTAGATAACCCAGTCTAGGGTATTTTTGCTATACTATCTCAAATGGACTGAGAGCATTAGGCTGGGGTTATAGGTTTGGGGAGGAAGGCCACGGGCTTAGGTCACGGGTTTGGGGGGCCATGGGAATGGAAGGTAAATCACCATTCTCACCACTTTATCTCAGGATCCTTGGTCCTATTGGTGCTAACCTTGATCACGTGGTTGAGGCAGTCCCTGGCAGGTGTCTGCACTGTGAAGTTACTCCCTCCCCTTACTCTTTCCGTACTGTACTTATGGAAGGAAGTCACTATGCAAAGCCTGCACTTATGGGGTGGGGAGCTGTGCACATGTACTTGGGGATGGGGCGTAGTGGAATGAGGGACCTGAAACACTAAGTTTCCAGGCCTAAGTTGGGCCTGGGGTGTGTCCTGAGGGTTTCTTGCTGGGCAGGCCTGCAAGTGGGCACTGCTAGCTGAGGGCTAGGGTCTTGGCTTGGTAGAGGATGGACAGGAAAGATCATCTGGATCAGGTCACTAAAAAGGAAAGAAAATCAGGATGGGAAGGATCCTGGGATAAACAGGAGATCATCAATTGTGTTTGGAGGAAAAGGAGAAAAATCTAGACTCTGGTGTGGGGAGAAGGAGAATAAACTGTCCACAATACCCCCAAGTATGGAAAATTCCAGTGTGAATCATGGAGAGCCACGTCACGAGCAGCTATTTTGAGCCCAGCGAGAAAGTTCAGCTCTGTCTACCTTTAGGAAGAGCGGTGAGTGCCTGGCCCCGGCTGTGGGCTGTTCAAGTTGCTGCTTAAATAAAATTTTAATCAGCTGAGTACTGTGAGCCTAGGCCACCTGACTGCCCAGAAGATACAGAATGAACTTTGATGGAGCTCTGGGCTTGCTATGCCCTGAAGATCTGCCCCCAGAGAAGTGCTCACCTGCAAAGGGAATTTTGCCAGAGGGAACCCAAGCAATCCTTCCAAGGAGAGAGGATATGAATGGCAGCTTTCTGTTCCTGGCAGGTCCCTAATACACTTTCTTCAGGTCATTTAGATTCTAAATGTCACCATGTGAGGTCTCTGCATGGAGTAGACATTTGTCAGTTTTGCCTCTGTCTTTGTGTGTTTTCTGTTGCTGTAACAGAATACCTGAGGCTTGGTAATTTATTGAGAATAGAGCTGTATTTAGCTTCTGCTTCTGAAGGCAGGCAGGAAGTCCAAGATCATGAGTTTTTTGCTGCATTAGGACATGGTGGAGGGTATTGCTTGCCAAGATAGAGCAAGCCTGCCAAAGTGGCTCTTTTTTCCTCTTCTTATGAAGACATTCATACCATCCTGGGGGCCCCAGGCCATGACTTCATCCAATCCTATTTACTTCCCAAATGTCCTACCTCCAAACACCATTAACATATGAGTTTAATGACACTTCCAACATATGAATTTTTTCTAAATTTTTAATTTTTTGGTGGTACTAGGAATTGAACCCAGGAGTATTCTGTGTCTGACCTACACCCTCAGCCCTATTTTATTTTTTATTTGGAAACATGGTCTGATTAAGTTGCTGAGAGCCTCACAAAGTTGCTGAGGATGGCCTCAAACCTGCGATCCTCCTGTCTCAGCCTCCCAAGTGCTGGGTTCATAGGTGTGCACCACCATAAATTCTGAAGGTCAAATAATTCAAGCCATAGCAGCCCCTCGGCATCCATTCATCCCTCCTGGGTAATAGGGCCCCTATTTCCTTTGGGAAACCAGCACACACACCACTTCTAGGTCTTGGTGATTGGTGGAGTTGACCCCACCCGAGTGTGGCCCAAGCTCCTTGCTCTGTTCCACTTCCCAGCCCTGGACCTGGTGCAGTCCAGCCTGGGGTCTGGTACACACCATGTTGCAGACAACATTTTCCATCACTGCTGTAATCCAAAACAACTGACCACACAACTTAGAGCAAGGGAGATTTATCTGCTCACAGTTCTGGAGATTTCATAGGTTCAGCCCATGTGAGGCTGGGTCTGCAGAGCTCAGGGAATGGTGGCAGGAAGCAGAGAGAGGGAGACAGCAAGGCTCTGCTCTAACATCATGGAGGTGGGAAACAAGAAGGAGAACAAGGGATGGAGAGACCTTATATGATGCCCAAGGCCACACCCCCAGGGGCCCCTCTTTGGCAAGCAAGCCCCGATTCCAACATGGTTTTCATGATGGAAAGGGGGATGTTCTAAATCCAAACCATTACACACCATCAAGAGTCAGGAGTAGAACTTTCACATAAACTCTTTGGGGAAAAGCAACTCTGGTATCATGTGAATCCTACATGCAAAGCCCCCACGGTGGGGAGAAGAATCAAGAGATGGAGAGAAACCCTATACTTTGGATCCCTGGATCAATCAGCCCTCAAGTACACATAAAAACAAATGCATTTCTTTTTAGTATAAGCAGATTAAGTTGAGTTTTCTGTCACATTAAACCAAGAGTCATGCAGACGTTATCTTCTAAGAAGAAAGCAGGGGGCGGCCATGTCTGTCACTGCCTGCAATCAGAATGCTGGCACGACAGGTTGTGGCACCTGTGGAGTCAGCTACTGGAGAGGCTAAAGTGAAGAGATCACTGAGTCCAAGAGTTCAAGAGCAGCCTGGGCAGCATAGCGAGACCCCATCTCAAAAAAAAAAAAAAAAAAAAAAAAGAAGGAAGGGAGAGAGGGAGGGAGGGAGGGAGGGGAAGAAAGGAAAAAAGGTACTGAGAGGGAAGAAAAGGAACTCCAACCACTTATCTCTGACAGCAGGGTCTACGAACTATGGGCCAGAGGTCAAGCCCGACCTACCACCTCTTTTTGTACAGCCTAGGAGCCAAGAATGCTTTTAACATTTTCCAATGGTTGAGGGGAAAGAATAAAATAAAATAATAGATCATGATGTGAAAATTACATAAAATTCAAATTTCGGTGCCCATAAATAAGGCGCTCTTGGAAGCTGGCCATGCCCATGTGTTCGTGTATTGTCGATGGCGGCTTCTGTGCTACAACAGAGCTGAGGAGTTGGGACAGAGACCATATGGCCTCCAAGACAAAAATATTTACTATCAGCCCTTGGAGAAAAAGGTTCCTGTCCTAAGAGATCCTGCAACTGTGTTCTATGTTTAAAGACATCCAGCCAAAACATTCTGGAACTTGCCTTGTATAAACTAAGGTACTGAAGGTTTTCAGTTCCAATCTTATTATCCTGGCAAACTTAATATAACAATTGATTTGGGGGAGCAGGTAAAATGGGCAGCATTGCTAATATTTTATATAAGGTTGTTTATTTAAATTTCTAAGGTCATAAACCAAAAGTACTATCTGGAATTCAAATACTGTTCCCAAGGGCAAGGACGATGATATATTCAATTTTAGAAATGTTCGTTTAGCCCTATTTTTGCACTATCACAAAACTTCTTTTTCAAGCATCTTCTATATTTTGTATAATTATGTGTGTATGTGTGTGTGTGTGTGTGTGTGTGTGTGTGTGTGTGTGTGTATGTGTGTGTGTTTTACTGGGAACTGAACCTAGGAACTTTCTACCTGAGTTACACACCCAGTCCTACTTTATTTTTATTTTGAAACAGGATCTCACTAAGTTACTGGGCACTGGCTTCAAACCTGCGACCCTCCTGTCTCAGCCTGCCAAGTATTAGGATTATAGGAGCGTGTCACCACACCCAACTTATTTTGTATGTTTTAAGAAATAATCTAAGCCATAACTGAAGTGAACGTTACAGTAGTAATAATAATAGCTATATTTATTAAACCTTTGCTATGTGCCAGGAAGAATTATGAGTATCTTTTTTATATTAGTATATTTAATAGTCCCAAACACCCTCTCAGATAGGTACTATTATTATATCCATTTGATATATGACAAAACATAGGGGCAAACTAAGTACTTTGCCGAAGGTTACACAGCCAGCAAGAGGTTAGGATTCAAAACCCAATATCTGGCCCCAGAAACTGGACTATGCTATGGGCAATCATCTCCACCTTATATTATGATTACTTTGTTGCTATTATTGTTACTTTTATATATATTTTATAGTAGAGATTGAACCCAGAGGCATTCTACCTCGAAGCTACACCCTCAGCCCTATTTTATTTTTTATTTTGAAATAGGGCCTCTCTGAGTTGCTGAAGGTCTTGTTAAATTAATAAGGCTGGTCTCCAACCTGTGACCCTCCTATCTTGGCCTCCCAAGTACTAGGATTATAGGCATGCCACCATGCACAGCCATCTCAACCATATTTAAAAGAGGTAGAGGTAACAAGATTTCACTATAGTTTGAAATTTAATTAGTAGTACAATGCAACATATATGTTTTTTTCCTTAGGAAATATATTTTCTATTTGTTTGTTTGTTTATTAGTACTGGGGATTGAGCCCAGAGGCATTCTATCTCTAGCTATACTCCTAGTCTTTTTTATTTTTATTTTTATTTTTTTGTTTTGAAACAGGACTTGTGTAGATTGCGGAGGGCCTTGCTAAGTTGCTGGGGCTGGCCTAGAACCTGTAATCCTCCAGTCTTAGCTTTCCAAGTACTGGGATACAGGTTTGCACACCACACCTAGGGGGAAATATCTTTTCTCTGAACCATCAACATAATCATGTAAACACAGCATAAGTCCTGCCCCTTCTCTATATTCGCTTGGACCAAGTGAGGACCTCTCACCTAAGATAGACCAATGGAATCCTTCCCTGAAAGTTTGGTATAGGATGAAGCGTCCAGCCTCGATCTAACTACTGTCTTAAAGTACAAACCTGTATCTGTTTGCCACACGTTATGAATAACCAGAGAAGGCTATTCTTCCATGAGAGAGAAAGATGGAGGAGACATGAAAAGCTCAGGCAAGAGATGAGGTGGAGCGGGGGCCTCCTTGCTTTACAACAGGCTCTAGGCCCTTCCTGAACTCCAGTGGAACCTCACTCCTGTGTTCTGTGACACACTCCAGAATCCTTCAACAATATCCCCTTTTAGTGAAATTGACAGTGTTTCGGAGCTGGGTGTAGTGGTGCATGCCAGTAATCTCAGTACTTGGGAGGATGAGACATCAGGATCACAGGTTCAGGGCCAGCCTCAGAAACTTGGTGAGATCTTGTTTCAAAATAAAAAATAAAATATGGTTGAGGGTGTAGCTCAGAGGTAAAATGTCCCGGGGTTCAATTCCCAGTGCAGAGATAGAGACAGAGACAGAGACAGAGATAGATAGATAGATAGATGGATAGATAGATAAGAAGGGGTTCATTTACTTACAACAAAAAGAACCTTCAAACA
The DNA here is from genome assembly GCA_004027655.1 of Graphiurus murinus. Classification (NCBI taxonomy): domain Eukaryota; kingdom Metazoa; phylum Chordata; class Mammalia; order Rodentia; family Gliridae; genus Graphiurus; species Graphiurus murinus. Next base: position 15,606 of record PVLC010024834.1, read on the forward strand.
TACCCCAATGAAGAACAAAATAATTTGCCAGTTTTCATATTCCTTAAAATTAGTTTCCATGACTCCCTGAATCACGAGGATGGGCCTCTCAAATAAAGGTTTTGCTGGATTTCTTATTATTTTTCTTAGCTGGTCATGAAGTAGGTCAGTTCCCAAGATAACTGACTTGTAGACAGAGGGACTCATTAAATATGCCTAGAATGAGGCATATGACAGTCTGGGGACACACAAATTGGTTTTGGGCTTTACTTTTGTTTTTCTTGTTGTTTGTTTTCTTCTTTTTTTTTTTTTTTGAGGGGGGGGACTAATATCTTTCCCTATTTTCCTCCAGTGAAATGACTGGACATGGTAGTTTATACTTGAGATGGAGCTGGGGAGATAGAGGGTGTCTCACAGCCAATTACTGGAATGACCAGAGTGGCTATAAAATGCTGTTGCATAACTTCCCAGGCCCCATCTCTCAAGGTGGAAATGGTTCAGAGACCATCTAAATGCCTCTCTGAAGAAATTAAGCAAGCGGATGGGAAAAGAAAGCATTGGCTTCTCAGGGCTGGCGATAATTGGGATGTAGAGAGCCATGAGGAGCCCATTTAGGGATGGGGAAAGGCAAGGGCCTGAATGGCCAGGAGACTTGCTCACCAACAGCAAGGTCAACATAACACCTCTGGCCTCTGGGTCTATCTCCCGAGCCTAGTGACCCTTGGATGACTTCTGTTCTTTGATCCCACCTGGTATCCATTTCCTGATTGTCCTTTTGGGGAATGAGATGTGACAAAAAAATTGGCCAATCAGAACATCCCACCATCACCTTTTCCCCTCTCCCCTATCTCAGCCATTGGTTCAGGTTTGGGCAAATTACTCAAGTTGGGGTAATGAGTGTCAGTCCCAGGACTTGTAATACAGTTGTTTCATAGGGGAAGAGTTTTCTCCTCTCCTCTCCTTCCTCTCTCCTTCTCTCCTCTTCCTCTTCTCTTCTCTTCTCTCTCCAGATGATTGCTAATATAACTTTGGAGCTGTTGGGATCACTGCATGGAAAACTTCTATCTGAAAATGAAGTTAACATGGGTAGGTGGTGAACAAAGAGGAGAAGGTTCAGAGATTGTCCCACTGGGACTGCAGCCTAGGTTTGTTCAGCTCTTGCCCATTCTCTTAACATGCTTCCTGGTAGAAGGAAGAGCATATAAATTTGGAGCTCTCCTTTAGAGGAATGTATCCTTCTACACTCTTGATAGCAGACCCAAAATGGCTTGGATTTAGCCATCACAGAAACCAGGCAACCATGTTGGAGGTGGGAATTCATTGCTAAGGAGGGGTCCCTGGGGGTGTGTCCCTTGGGGATTATCTAAGGTCCATCCTCCCCTTGCTCTCCCTCTTGTTGCTGACCTCTGTGATGTGGGAGCAGAGCTGTGCTCGCTCCCTCTCTCTGCTTCCAGCTCTACAGACCCAGCCTGAACCTATGAAATCTCCAGAACTGTGAGCGAATAAATATCCCTCTAAGTTGTAGGGTCAGTTATTTTGGATTACAGCAGGCAGGATGCTGATCAAGAGATAGACTCATCAGAAGTTAACCCACTTAGATATATACTCGTGACAGTACTCTTTATAACATTAGGGAACTGGGAAACATCTGACATTTGACATAGGAGCTGATTAAAATCAAGTTATTGAAGAATATTTGATAATGTGGGAATATGGTTGCAAAGCTAAGTGGAAAAGGCATGATATGGAAAAAATAAATGGTCAGAAATCAGTTGCATAGGAAAAGATATATTATAAAAAATGACTAGGGCCGGGTGTGGTGGCGCATGCTTGTAATCCCAGCATTCGGGAGGCTGAGACCGGAGGATCCAGGTTTGCGGCCAGCCTCAGCTACCTAGTGAGGCACTCCACAACTTAGTGAGACCCGGTTTCAAAATAAAGAATAAAAAATAGGGTTGGGGGTGTAGCTCGGAGGTAGACCGCCCCTGAGTTCAATCCCTAGTACTGCAAAAAAAAAAAAAAAAAAAAAATGACTAGGAAAACATGCGTTAGGCTATTTGTTGACTGTGGAGGGAATAACAGGACCACTCTCACCAAATTGTCACCACGAGTAAATGAGATAATGCATGTAAAGTCTGCACTACCCGACACAGGATAAATATTTAATAAAAAAAAGTGTATCTACAATGATTACTATGCATATGCATTAATTTTGTAACTAGGAAAGCAAGCAAGAAATGTCATTTCGAAATCCTCTGCAGTTTTTCTTTTTCCTTTTTTTTAAACATGGGAGAGCCCTGCGTGGCGGTCCCTGGGAAGGCCCCCTTCGCTCTCCCAGTGACCTCTGCCTCCAGATGTGAAACGGGGGTGCAGTGACTCACGTCTGCTTTGCAGGTGCCTTTGAGTTGGCGTGTGACTCAGCTCCCTGCTGCTTTGTGGAAAGTAACCAGCTGCCTCCTTTTCTTCTACTTTTAATGATTTTTTTAAAATTTTGTATCTTTAAAAAAAATTGTGTCTTTAAAATTTTTATTTCTTAATTTTCTTTGTCATTCCAGCTGCTTCCTTTAGCCCACCAGGCTCAGTATTCCCTACCTGTCTCCTTCTCCAGAAGCCACCAACAAATCTCTAGGGGGGCCAGGTTCTAAGCCACGGCTCCCTGGATGGTCCTGGGACTCCTTGTGTGGGCGGCAGGCAGAGCATTCACATCGACACACACAATTCCATGCTCAGCAGTCTTCTTCCCTTAGGGACAGAGAGAAAATTGTCTCGGCATCGATGACCCACACCCTGGTTGTCCCACGACAGGGCCAGGCCCTCTTTTCCCTTCCTCACAAAGCTGGTTTTGTTGGTGTTTGTTTATTTGTTTGTTTTGGTACTGGGAATTGAACCCAGAGGCATTCTACCTCCAAGCCCCACCTGTTTTATTTTTCATTTTGAAACAGGGTCTCACTAAGTTGTTGAGGCTGGCCTTGAACCTGCGATCCTCCTGTCTCAGCCTCCCAAGTACTGGGATTATAGGCGTGTGTCAGCACACCCCACTCAAGGCTGGTTCTTAATCGGGTCTGCCACTTAGGGTGGGTTGGGGAGCAGCAGTCACTCTGCCTACCAGCATCAATGGTGATGGAATCTATCCTGCAGGGGAAAGTCTCTGTCTTTCACAGGTCTGGTTTAGCGTCTCCATGGTGCTTTGCAGTGACACAAGCAATGTGCAAGTTAAATCTCATTGTAGAAAATATGAACAGTCTACAAATATGTTTTAAAAAGAAAAGAGGAGTCTACTCAATCTCTCAATCTCTCTCTCTCTCTCTCTCTCTCTCTCTCTCATTCAGCGACATTCTACTTCCAAGCTATACCTTGAGCCCTAAGATGTTGATGGGGTCTCCCTAAGTTGCTGAGGCTGGCCTCCTATCTCAGCCTCCTGAGTACTGGGATTACAGGTATGTATACCATCATACCAACTTAATTCATTTTAAAAATTGCTGTAAAATCATTACGTGTTAACATAGATAATTTTTTTCAGGTGCTCAGAATTGAACCCAGGACCTTGTGCATGCTAGACAAGCACTCTACCACTGAGTTCAGCCCCTGCCCTTTTAATTTTATTTTGAGACAGACTCTTGTTAGGTTGCCCAGACTGACCTCCAACTTGCCATCCTCCTGCCTCAGCTCTTGACTGGCCGGGATTGCTTGCAGGTATGCATCACCACACCCAGCAACATATATTTTTAGTTAAAAAAATCTTTTAAGCCAGGCATGCCTGTAATCCTAGTACTTGAGAGGCTGAGACAGGAGGATCGCAGGTTTAAGGTCAGCCTCAGCAAGTAGTGAGACGCTCATCAACCTAGTGAGATCCTGTTTCCAAATAAAAAATAAAATCACACTTGGGGTAGAATGCCTCTGGGTTCAATCCCTAGCACCACAAAAAGCTAACATTAAAATAAAATCTCTTTTCCAAAATACAGAAATTCAGTCAGTAGCCTTGTCTTACATTGTTGCCAATCTCGCCAATGTCTGGCTGGATTCTCAGATCTGCTCTTCCCCTCAGCCTGTTGTGATGCTTTTTTGGAAGAAGCATTTAAGGAAAATCCAGCCTCATAGAAAAGTGCAGAGAGCAAAGGCAGGACCATCTTAATCGCCTCCTCAGTTCACCGCGGGTCTTTCCTACTCCACACAAATGCAGAAGCAGTGGTAATTTGCGTAGTTTAAGTTTTGTGGCAATGAGGAATCAGAAACCGAGCCGATGAACTTTTCATACTCTCTTCCATGAAAATCCATTGGTCTTTCTTATTTCTCTTTTGTCTAAGCATGATTTTGCTTTTCCTGTATTGATCATTTAGGAAACATTAGTTTGCTGAGTTGTGCAGATCCTCCAAATCTTGGATCCTGGTATAGTTTGGATCTGGAACATTCCCCCAAAGGCCCAAGTGTTAAAGGTTTCTTCACCAGATATTGCGGATCCTCAGGCCACTGGGGCGCGCCCTCAAAGGGAGTCGTGGGGTCCCAGCCCCCTCTTCCTCCTCTCTTGCTCCCAGCCCTGAGGTGAGCAGTTTTGCACAGTCATGAACCACCCCCAGTGGTGTGCTGACACCAGCCCAAAGCAACGGACCAACTGATCACAGACAGAAACCTCTAAAATCGGGAGCCAAAATCAACCTTTCCTCTCTGTAAGTTGATTATCTCAGGCATTTGTTATAGCACTGGAAAACTGACAAACACACAAACACAGAATGTAAAAATCGCATTGATCAACGTTACCACCGATCTCATCGGGTAAGTCTTGTATCGGGAAGCTGTCAAGCTCACAGCAACACATGCAAGGTTTCCAAAATCTGAATTGTCTATTGAAAGCTCCAGCTTCACCACTGGCAACACATATGTCAGTTATGTTCCTTGATTGACAGGCTCACTTCAGTCATTTTTGAGAAATTGGCTGACAACCACCCAGACCTGAAAAGCCATAATTTCTCAGTCATTCTTTCAACAATATTGCATGCAAAGAGAAAGAAAGAAAGAAAGAAAGAAAGAAAGAAAGAAAGAAAGAAAGAAAGAAAGAAAAAAAGAAAGAAAGAAAGAAAGACTCAGCTCAAATCATTACACACATGCCTTTTCTTCAGACAGCCATGTATTTTGGAATGACATCACAGCTGGGGTGAGCTTGCCAGGTAGACATACTCCGTGCATACTGTCACACATCATTGCCAGAAAGCCGCTCATTACTCCACATGTAGGAGTCAAGCGTTAGCTCTGTGCTGGGGAGTTACCTGAACTCTGCCCCCTGTGCCTCTTCAATGCATGATTTTAATCTCCACCTTGTCACTGTAAGAAACTGGAACTCAGTGTATAACTGCTTTCTGTGAGTTCCCTGAGACCTCCTAGCAAATCATCAAACCTGAAAATAGTTTTTGGGACCCAAACTTGTAGCTGGTGTCAGAAATGAGGGTAGACTTGTGGGCCGTTCTCTGACTTTCAACAGGGCTCAAATGCACTCCTGTCTCACCCTCCCAATCATCCCCCGGTGTCTAGGTGTCTGTGGGGCCTGGTAGGGAGCTGAGCTTCTGTCCTTACCTGAGGCAATAAAGCTGTGTGCGTCTGCTATGCAATTCCTTGCTTCCTGGCAGCAAGAAAACCCCACGAGGGACTGAACGTACACCCCTACTTGAAAGCAACCTGGCGGTGTAAGCTTTATACCCCACTTTTGTTCAGGAAGTAGTAGCACAACCAAAGGATATGTGATATACATACCCAGCCAGCCCCCAGCTGTTGCCCGACCACTCAGCCAAGGGACTGACTACCAGCTTAAAAAGAAAAGCACACAGGCTGGGTGCCTCCTGATGTAGCACCCCAAATTTCCAGGAAACATCTGACTGTCATCAGTCATCATAAGAAGAAGCAAGAAGCTCTTGTCTTGAGAACAGACAAGCAACGGATGCTCTCCAAGATGAATCAGATGTTGGAATTATCAAAGATCTTAATGCTGCCAGCATAGCCGGGTTTCAAAGGTAGCCATGTGCGGGGGCGCATCCCTCAGAAGGCTGAGGCAGGAGGATCACAAGTTCAAGGCCAGCCTGGGTAATATAGAGACCCTGTCTCAAAATAAAGATTCAAAAAGGGCTGAGGATGTAGCTAAGTGGTAGCGTACTGGTCTAGCTTGTATAAGGTCCTGGGTTTGGTCCCTGGAACCACATTTATTTTTTTGCTTTTATTTAATCTTTTATTTTACCATTGTATCAAATGCAACAATATTAATTTTTTTCTTTATTCTCTTTTAAATGTACTTTTTTTTTTTTTTTTTTTTTTTTTTTTGCGGTACTAGGGATTGAACTCAGGGGCGTTCTACCTCTGAGCTACACCCCCAGTCCTATTTTTTATTCTTTATTTCGAAACCGGGTCTCACTAAGTTGCGGAGTGCCTCACTAGGTAGCTGAGGCTGGCCGCGAACCCGGATCCTCCGGTCTCAGCCTCCCAAATGCTGGGATTACAAGCGTGGGCCACCACGCCCAGCATCTTTTAAATGTACTTTTATTGGTGGATTATGGTCTCACATCATAACGTAAATCATGTTGGCATTGACATACATGCACACAGCACTTGGTGGGATTTTCACATATGTACACACAGTTCATGTTAGTATTTCCAATAATGAACCTCAGTCTTCCCCCCCCTTCCCTTAGACCACCTCCCTGGCTCCACTGAGGTTTCTCCTCTGTTATCTGTAGTCTCTCTGGTATCCCAGTTACTCCCTAGCTTGGGCATATTAAAGAAAAATATGTCCCTCCACTTTCTGTGACTGGGAACCACATTAAAAAAAAAAAGTACTCCAAAGGCCATTACAAATTTTCTTGAAACAAATGAAAAACAAGAAAATCACAACAAAGAAACCTCAAAGAAAAAAACAAAACAAACAAACTGGACGTGGTGGCACAGGCTTGTAATCCCAGTACTTGGGAGGCTGAGACAGGAGGATCACCGGTATTCGGCCAGCCTTAGCTACATAGTGAGGCCCTCTGCAACTTAGTGAGAGCCTGTTTCAAAAATAAATAATAAAAAAACAGGGCTGGGAATATAGCTCAGAGGTAGAATGCACCTGGGTTCAACCCCCAGTATCACCAAAAAGAAAGAAGAAAGAGAGAAAGAGAGAAAAAAAAAACCTCAAGGGAAAAATTATTATTATTATTATTATTATTATTATTATTATTATTATTATTAATGTGGTACTGGGGATTGAATTCAGGGGCATTCTACCTCTGAGCCACACCCCCAGCCCTATTTTTTATTCTTTATTTTGAAACAGGGTCTTACAAAGTTGCGGAGTGCCTTACTAGGTAGCTGAGGCTGGCCGCGAACCCAGATCCTCCGGTCTCAGCCTCCCAAATGCTGGGATTACAAGTGTGCACCACCACGCCCAGCTGGGAAAAATTATTTCAAAAAATTAAATAAAATGAGCTGGGTGTGGTGACACATGCCTGTAATTCCAGTACTTGGAAGGCTGAGACAGGAGGATTGCAGTTTCAAGGCCAACCTCAGCAATTTAGCAGAGCCCTCATGAGATCCTATTTCAAAATAAGAAAATAGGGCTGGGGGTGTAGCTCAGAGGTTATATGCTTCTAGATTCAACCTCTAGTAACCCCCCCCAAAAGAGAATGAAATAGAAATTATAGGATTGAAAGATACATTAATCAAAATGAAAGTCACTGGATGGACTCAATATTGGAGGAGAGATGGCAGAGGATAGAATCAGTAAACCTGAAGACAGGTGACTATTACCACCTGATCTGAACTACAGAGAAAACACATGAAAAACATCAACAGAGACTCAGGGGCCTAGTGGACAACAACAAAAGTTAATATTCCTATCACTGGAATTCCAGAAGAAGATGGTGCTAAAAGGGTATTAAAGAAATAATAGCTGGAGCTGGGTGTGGTGGCACATGCCTGCGATCCCAGTACTTGGGAGGCTGAGGCAGGAGGACCACAGGTTGGAGGACAGCCTCAGCAACCTAGGGAGACCCTGTTTCCAAATAAAAATAAGATAGGGGTGGGGATGTAGCTCAGAGGTAGAATGCCGTTGGGCTCAATCCCCAGTGCAAGCAAGCAAGCAAGCAAGCAGTAAGGAAGAGAGAGAGAGAGAAAGAGAGAGAGAGAGAGAGAGAGAGAAAGAGAGAGAGAGAGAGAGGAGCTGAAAACATCCCCGATTTTGCAAAAGTTAACCTATAATTTCAAGAAGCCAAGAAAATCCCAAATACAATAAATCTAAAGAAACCCACGCCAAGAAACATCATTAAAGTTCTGACAAAGAAAAAAAAAAATCTCAAAAGGATCCAGAGAGAAAGGAAGCCTTACTTAAAGGGAAACACCGATTTGAATGCTGGTGGATTTCTCTGAAACCATGGCGACCAGCAGGAAGTGCCTCAACAACTCTCAAGTCCTAAAAGGAGAGGGTTCTGAATTGTGTCTTCTCTAGCGGTGAAAACATCTTCCAGGATCAAGGTGGGGATACGAAGGCCTTCCCCGGGTGAAGAAAACCTCAGAGAATTTGTCACTAGCCAACCTGCCCTTAAAGAATGGCTAAGAGCCGGG